>JASDQU010222288.1:0-17090 GCA_032191745.1 Picea mariana
GATGATATCATCTTATTACATGATTCCTTGATCACATGTATAGTCTAGAGTTTTGAATATATTAATGCTTTTGTTGTGATTGGTTTGTGTTGTTGTGATTGGACGATGCAAGAGCATCGTAGCAGAGCGAGGATCAACAGAGATAAGGAGATCTTTCATAAGTAAGTATATCATCCTTCTTCTCTTGTCCATTCAACACTTTAGAACTAGGGAAAGAGTAGTATTATGTCACGGTTTGTTCCAGATCCGGGTGGATCTGTGGAGATTGGTCTGTGTCCGCACTCACGAATTTATCCTTGAACACCCTAGTAAATTCCAACGAATGTGAATGGATGAGTTGTAGTCGAACATCTGTGGAATCATCCGATCAGAGGTCAATGATGTAAATCTATTGTCGAATGTGAGGAGGCCTGCCATTGAGGCATGCAGGTCCCAAAGTACTAACTGGTTTCTAAGACTAATTCCTGGATAATGTGTTGAAGTCGACAGGAATAGAATCGTCGAGGGAGGCCCTTGATGTATCCCCCATCAAAAACACGAAACAAACATAGAGATGTAATTGGTAGATCAAAAGAACATGGACTGACACGGGTTTTGAGGCAAGATATTTTGGATGGCTAACTCTAGAGGCGGATACTTCCCTTGAACATTGAGGCACAATCGCAAGACATGACGTGGACCAAAAATTGATGATGCAGTGGATGCTGTGACTTACATCAGGTGACCCAAAGGAGTGAAAGAAACTCAAAGGATTGGCTTAGTGCAGAGGTTCAGCGGATTATAATGCATGCAAATGACAAAGTGTCGTGTTTAAGGGTGACTCTAACGAGACCGAAAAAGAGATAAACTATCGCTTGAAAGATGCCCTTTCGAATCTTTTAACGAGTGTGAAATGAAGCAAGGTCACTCGACAATCTTTTCATATTTAGAGAGTCTGAAAAGAGTTTAAATATGACTCCAGGGGGGTTCCTTTTTCGTGTGTCCATGCGGGTCCAAAAAAGAGATAAAAGTCTACCCAGTGCGTTCTCATATTTTCGAGCTCGAGAGTGAACGAAGACTATGCTCATGAGTGCGAAAAGGTAAATAATCGATCAGAACTGCTAGGAAACCTGCGATGTCAAAACTACAATCCAGAGGTTTAGTGAAGCCATTATATTGTTAGAGAAAACCACAAATAACTATACTTTATAAAAAATGGAAATTTATAAATAGTAATACAATGAAAATTCCATTTACCATTTCATTTTGCATAAGGATTTGTAGCAGTGGAGATTCTCACTTTGGGAGGTGGATCTTGTTTCACTCGATACCGAAGCTACGGTTGACCATTTTTCTTTCCGTTTAGACCAGGCAGATCTTCATCTCCCCTTCTTTCAATCACATGGTTTAATATTCATTTTCATAGCAGCATTTAATTTAAAAAATGAAGCCCTAAATCGCCCCAAAAAGATCAAATCGACCTCCATTAAAAATGATGGGAATTAGACATTCTTTGTGCAAAAACATGTTTAAAAGATTATAGGAAAGATGCCAACGTCTTAATACCTAAGTGGACAGGTCGTTTTTTTCAAAGAAACCATAAGAAATTCCCACATATGCCCACGCAGCCATAATAGAAATCGTTTTCATTTAAAAATGTTTTATTGTTATGTGATGATTGTTGAATGGAAAAGAGAGGGAGTGAGGATTGTAAAGAGGGTGTGGTGTTTTTAAACAATGTGGGCTTTAGATTTCATGTTTTTAAATTGCTTTAAGAAATTGCCGAAAATTGCCAAAAAAGAGAAATAATGAAATTCTTTGTTTTTTTGTTTTGTAGGTGATTTCGGTGACCATGATCGAGTGGAAAGAATGAGAGCATGAGATGGATGAATTAGTTGCCTTACGGATTCCTCACATATGGGCCGCATTGAGAGCTTTTGGCTTACTAAAATTCTTCAAATTGCAAAAAATGAAGAAGGAGATTTTTTTGCTTGAGCACATGATCGGCTTATGGGATGTTGCAGAGCAGGGATTCTGGATTGGAACACAACTTCTAACCATAGAGTTGGAAGACGTATATTTCTTGACTGGCCTCTCGAAAAGAGGGGTTCCTATATCTTTTTCCGGGCAGAGGGCGCTACCTGGCAAGTGGGTGTGTACCTGGCACGTCGTTGTGTCCCAGGAGCAAGACTGGTAGGGGGTAGAATCTCTATCAAGGATATTTGAGAGTTACCCCTCTGGTCAATTTTGTTTTCCATCATGAGCGTGATGGGTAGTACTAGCACACATCTGGCGTCAAGATCACAGGTGGCTTATGGTGTACAGTGTTTGGAGCCAACACTATTTAACTGGAGTGCAGGGTTCCTTCAGAATGTGAAGAAACATGTTTCACAGTGTAGGATGGGACAGAAACAGTTCGGATATGGCTCTTTTCTGGTCTCATTTTTCTTAGAGTGCATCCCTCGGATGCAGCCTCAGATAGCACTGGCAGTGCGACCAGTGGACGAACCACAGATGAAGAGGTGGACTAGTCTGTCTCCAAGACTAGTAGCGGAGTCAGAGTTCTGTTTCGCCAGCGATTTCTTTGCTTGGCTGAGATGGCAGTATCTCTGGATAGAAGACTTCCTGTATGCTGAGGTGGATTTCCATGGGAGTATGGATTTGATTCTACCTACAGGGGAAGATTGGGATGCGTCAGGTAAGAGACTGAGCAATACCTTGTCTAGTTTTTGTTTTTTAAGTTTTTAATGTATATATATTTTTTTGGGTATGTAGAAGAGTTTTTAAAATATGTATTGTTTTCAACATGCAGACAAGGGAGTAGTGCACCCGACCGATATACCGATACTAGGACGTTGTGGGGGTGCCCCGGTTGTAGCAGATCCGGGAGTACTAGTGATAAGTCTCCGGGAGGTTGAAAGAAACCTCCAAGGCCTCACGATGGGCATTCCTCCTCTACGGAGGGGAGAAGTGCCTTTACATCTGCAGAGGCACACTATGGGAGTGCCAGAGAATGTCAATTTTCTACTGATATGTGTAGTGCACACAGTGATATGTTACTCCCAGCAAAATGTAGTACAGGGAGATTAGAGTCTCTCCGGTGATCATATTTTTGTATGCCTTGTCAGGCGATGTTGTATGGGTGTAAAGACCCAACATTTTTCTCTTCTAAATACTTTTTGATGTAATCAAAACATTTTTAGTCACCCTATGCATATATATACAGTTCCAAGTTTTTACAGTGCCAAATGATTTGTACATGATGATACCTTTAATGTGATGTGTTTTAATTTACATGTGATGTACAATTTTGCTTTCCTTAAATCTTATATATGGGCAAGATACCGATCCATGATGTAATTGGCTAACGAATCCGAAACACTATTGAGTTCTCTTGGAATGTGTCTATATTCAATGTAATCAAACATTCATTTAAGACGGTGAACTTGTAGGTGGAGACGTAGCAGGATAGGATTACGGATAGCATAGATTCGATTGGGTTGATAGACCACGAGTTGGGAGTCTAAGTAAACAATGATACAAGAGATACCTAGGGAGGAGGCTTGGGTCAAAAGTCCGATGATAGCATGATATTCTGCCATGTTATTAGTCGTTGGTCCTAAGAAAATACCTCCTGAACTCACCACCTCGTCAAATTGGTAAATGATCCATGGTGCTGAAGCAATGTTCCGAGTATGTTGACTAGCACCACCCGCAAACCTGACAAAGATAGGAAAGGATGATTTCATCTGCGCATGAAAACACAAGGCACAGTATGAGTGGTGAAGGTAAAGACTCGAGCACGCGAAAGAAACAAACACACCAAACTAAAATACAATAATGTACAAAGTACACATGTTGGGTGATCTAGGCATAGTACTTTTTAAGGTAAAGCCCGTTCCAGGGCTCTCCTAGGGAAATTTAATCATAATCGATTAACTCATAGGCGCCTCTGTGTAGAACACGTTTCACAGTGTAAGGGCCATGCCACAGAGGTTCTAACTTACCTGTCCCCAATTTGTCATGAGCCTGGTCATAGACGAGGACTAAGTCTCCTTTTGCAAAAGTCTGGGGATGGAAGGATTTGTCGTATTGATTTTTAATCCGTTTCTGATGTGCCTTGTTAATGAGAGTGGCATCACAACGTGTCTCATCCAGTTTGGATAGATATAAGAAACGTTCTTCTTCGAAAGAAGTATGGGGTAGGAGTTCTACTTTAAGTTAATCATTCTCCTTCCTCCAAATCAGATGTATGAGGTATTCTAAGTGCCTCCTTAGTGTCACCATCATGGAAGTATGCTTTGTTTTATGTTTTCCACACTTGTGAACAACATGCAACACTTACGACAGTTGAGAGGAACATGCGACACCTATCCAATTGAGTAATATTGATGTGTAATAGTTCCAGTTACCTCTACCTCTGTTTCCTCGACCATGGCTACCTCGATTGAAAAAACTCATCCTGCATTCATGATTGATTAACAAATAGTCTTTTAAATAACCATACATGACAACTCTTAAAAATATGAAATAGATTTGGCTCAGCAATGTATCAGACTCATGCAATCCAATCCATACAAATTGTTTTACTATTAATCAATGAGCAAGGGGTGAAAAAGGGTTATGGGATATGAGATGGGCTTGTATTGAGAGAAACATGATGCAATGAGGGGGAAAATAACATGGTTACTTCTCAATGAAAACAACAATCAACTACAAATCAAACCATTAAAATGCCACTGTAATCTACGCAAGACACTACCACTTTCAACTGCTCTAACACCAAAATTCTCTTGACTGTAATCAATCTCAGAACAGGGAGTGGAAAAATGAATATGGGAGGTGACGGGGTTTGTAATTAGTGGAAAATGAAATAATTGAAGGGAAGAAGAATGATTATTGTTCATGAAATTAATTAAGTGATCCATAAAACATTCTGCAAACAAAATAGATGCACCAACCAACAATCATTGTGACCAAATAATAATTATTGTGTACTTAACTAGTTCACTGTCCATAATCAAATATCCAGTACAGTGCTATCACAAGACAATATGCATTCTGTAAAGGGATTATGTTCCTTTCATTTATATACTCTGCATCTTATAACAATAACCATTCCACTCTGTTAACCATCAAAATCGACCACTGCACATGCATTTCTTCAATCCACAACTACACTCAAAAGTCATGTTTTCAAATTAACAATAAAGTCACTATCACTGCAATCGAGCCTATCATTTAAATGCAATGGTATCCGTTAACACATATATAGGTAGTAACCCAATAATCAGAATTAAATTGCAAAATCTGAACCGAAATTTAAACATATAGCCAACAACCACCATTTCGATACAAGCTATGCATAGGGTAATTCACCCATGCAATGGAATTTTTCCACATTCAATGTGACTTAAAAACTGGGCCATCCATCCAACACAACGAGGTATCAACAACATTCCTTTCTTAACAATTGATCGATTGCAACCAATAAACATGCTTAAAAACTCTGTGGGTATCCTTGAGTGTGAAATCCAAGCTATCCATATCATACACAATGCACAGTCACCAAAACACTATGATGAAATATCTCCATTTAACAAAATTAAACACATAGTCACAGTAACAACTCAATCCATTGTGTCGAGTCATCAATCTAACACAGTATTACTTCGATTTAGTCCGACTGTAATCAACTATGTTGTGCAAACTCAGGATTATACGACCAAACAATCATAAGGATACAGTGGATATAGTTTCTATAGTTATTTGGTTCAATAATCATTCGGCCCCAAAGAAAACCACAGTTGCCATGACCAATATTTCATTGTGCAAAAACACATACACACAACGCGACATGCATGAGAAACATCAATCATTTACAACCAATGCTAGCTTAAACATCCAGACAATCCTTAGTGCAAAAATACCAGTGATTGTGTATCAACCAACCAATCATCACTGTTGCAAAATTAAATTACCTAACAAGTTGTGACAACAATGCATACCCATGCATCAAACACATCAATTCGAATCGGGGAAGAGACCCTCTTCATTAAACAATACTAAGTTTTTAACATAAGGAGGGTGACTGTGTACTTTGAAAGTGAAATTGGTAATGTAAGGTTTACCATTGTTATAACATATTCAGTGATTGTATACCAACCAACACGACTGTCACATGACCAAATGGGCGAGCCTATGCTCAAATTTGTCGACAAGTATACAACCATCCAATAATAACCAAGCCATAACCCAATAGACCAGGCTGGTCTCTCTATCAATCTTTAGATTGGAGGGCTAAGGTTTGGTCCGTAGCCAACACGGGGAGGGAAGAGCCACTCCTTGTAATGGTGAAAACTATGAGGCCACAATGCATACGCAGAAAGAACCACCACTCATTTGTGAACGGCTACAAATCCATGACAGGGGGGCATAACCAAAAGGTGGGGCTCTAGTTCATCCTGGCAATGTTATTTAACACACGTAGGGTATAACCCTCGTGCTCTTCAGTCAAACAACCACAACACAGAGGTGAAGACAGGGCCAAGTAAGAACACGAAAACCCATTTCGTGACCCTTAGTGGTGAAATCAACCAATGTCAAAGTGAACAAAACACAGTGACTTAGAATGCCTTTAACCATTAAACCCAAAAAAATCAAAGACTGGATTTAGTGACAATGCGTGAAAATAGATATCCACCCAAGACCAAACAAAAAACCTCCACTTAAACCAACAAGGATAATAGAGAGATACCACCCAGGATGATCAATAACTTCTACAAATTCAATATCATTGCAGGAAGAACCATTTAATTCAAGAACACAATTTCACACAGTTGCAACACTTAGGAAATCACAAAACAATACATATGAGCCAGTAATCATTTCATAACCAGAGAAGATTCAAAAATGGAAAAGAAAAGAACATACCTGTAATCTAATTCTTTAAAACAAGAGTTGGCCAAGCGGTTCCTCTCTGCTAAGAAATCGGAGTATAACCATAACAACAAGATCAAACAATAGCCCGACTAGGGTGGCAGCTATTGGGAGGAGTAAAGGTGACGTGCAATAAATGCACATCACCTCCACCCACAATGCATTAATTCATAGTACATGCCAACGAGTTATTCATTAACACCATCAATCAACCCATGTATCGAAACCATCACCCATTAAAACCAACAGCGTGGCCATATCACCTTTCTAACTTATGCCATAAGATAATTCCACCAAGTTCCATATAGTTCAATAATTTGCATAACCATTAGCACTATTACCTTTCCAAATGTGCCACTAACATTTCATACCATATGCGTATTAACCATATAACTCAATCATAATTTCATAACCACTTACTTTGCTAGCTCGGATTTAACAATAATCATTATGTCTTTCATTCATGTAAAATAGCATATAGGATAGCTTAAAATTCTTCCTCTTTTGAAATTGTTTCTCATGTAGTATAGTAAAATTGCAGAATTAGATCCCTTTTCTTTGCACTTGTTATAGTATTTTTGTCGTTCTCAAAACTGCCCTTCATGTAATTTCACTAACATGTTTGTTGTGTAGGTGTGATAAGAAAAGATAGCAATGACATCAATGAATAACATAGGTTGTAGTAATATACGGAATCAACACTTCATAAGCTCAAATCATGACCAATAACAACAAGATCTCATCAACCATGTAAGTCGTGTTGCACATCATCATAACATCAATAATGAATAGATATGATCTTCAATAGTTTAAGGGGGTCCCACCTACTATTTTTATTTAATTTTTATAATAATATTCTTTTAGCAACACTTTGCAGGCGAAACTTCACTGGCGTTTTTTTAATTGTCACCACCACGTACACGTAGGGCCACCCCTTTTTAGGAGTGCACGCCCCCAAAAAAATTAAAACTAATGCAAAACGGAAGTATGGAAATGCAAGAGGGGTTATTTTTTACTTACTTGGTCCAAGCATAAGTTTGTTTCGTCCTCTGAAGATCCCAAAATCAACTATTCTCACAGACGGGTGTTTTTGGATTTTTGGTTATTTCTCAATTTGCAATGGTGAAAATGAGCTGTGAGCTTCTATTTATAGATGTTTTTGGCCCTTTTTGCCCCTTTTTTGAACCCTTTTGTCATTTTTCTGGCTTGAAAATCATTTAACCTAGTTATTGAGTTTCTCATTGGTTGTTATGATACACTTCACTTTTGGTTTGGAAAACTTTTTGAGAGATGGGTCACTTTTAAAGATTCTTTGGTAAAATTCGTTTTTTCCAAATTTGCATTTAAGTTAGGATTACACCTCCAATTTTTGAATATTGTTGTATTTTCTTCTTTTCCATAGGATCGATCCCACCGAATTGCAACATGGAACTGTCATTATTTCTTTATAAGTGTCGTAATTTAGTGTTAGAACCTACCTTCACATGGGTGCCCTAGGTAGATCCTGGTTGCATTTTGGTGTCCATGTCGTCGTTAATGACTTTAGGCTCGGGAGTCCTTGTTAGTCCTGTCATGATTACAATATTGAGCCTCATATGTCTGATATGTCATCACTCTTGGCCTCACCCTTGGGACTCCCATAAAATGAATCTTATTTTAAGCCCTTTTCAAACTCTTTAAACATGAAAAGATTGTCGAGCGATCTTGTTGTCCTTCACGCTTGCCAAACTAAAATTTGAAGGCACGTCTGTCCGATGGTAGTTTAACCTTTTTTCAGTTTGGATGGTCAATTGTACGAAGAAAGGTATACTCTAGGAACTATAGTTCGCTAGAAGAGTATTCTCAGGTATAATTTTAACCCTTTTTTGGGCCTGGGGGACTAAATTTACGAAAAAGGAACCCCCACGGAGTCCATAGTTAAGATCTTTTCAGAGTCCCTAAAATTGAAAATATTGTTGAGTGACCTTGTTCTTTCAAACTCATTAAACTGGTCCAGAAGAACATCCCCTATGGAGTCAATAGTTAAGCTCTTTTCAAACTCCTTAAAATTGAAAAGATCATCAAGTGACGTTCTTTCACACTCATTAAATTGGTTCAGAAAAACATCTACTGGCATGAGTTTACCCCTTTTTCTAGCGTGTAGATTAAGGAGGAAAAAGGTACACCATGGGAGATTCATCTCACTGGGAGAGTTCTCCTAAGTAGATTTTATACTTTTTTAGGCTAAGGAGACTAAATCTAGAAAATGTTTGTGATTCCATAGTTAAGCTCTTTTCAGACTCATTAAAATTGAAAATATTGTCGAGTGATCTTGTCTATGTAATAGTTGTTAAAATGGTTTTGAATAGACATCTTTTTGGTGCTAGTTTATCTCTTTTTCGAGCCGACTAGATTATTTTCGAAAAAGGTACCCCAGTGGAGTCTTCTTTTACGTTTTTCAGACTCTCTAAATGTGAAAAAACAACCAAGCTTACCTTCTCTGGGCTCGTGAAAAATACATTAAAGGAGGTTTCATCATTTCTTGCTAACCACAGTTGCATCTCTGCGTCTTTGGCCTATTTTTGGCTCCAGGTTTCTCTCAACTGAACCTTTGAAGAATGCCTTATACACAATCCTTGTAGCACTTTGCCTCTGCGACCTGACACCCTGACCTATGGAGGAATTTTCCCCGAGTATCCTTTTCCTGCACATGTCTCCTTTCTACGAGCATTAGAGTGTTCCTTGTTCTTGGAACTAGTATGCATACGACACTCGCTCCTCCTTTGTAACGTGGCATTCTTTTATTCTTTTTCAAGCTCTTCAAAATATTGAAAATGACAAAAAAATCAAATATACCCCAAAAAGAGGGCAGGAAAAGTATTTTCTTTTTATGGTAGCATAATGAGTCGCCCTTGGACAAAGCACATCCTTTAATTTGTCATCAAGCATTGGGATTTAATATTACCTTAGGAATATGTTCTTGCTACATAGAGCTATGTCCTCCTCCATTTGGTTATCCTTCCAAACACATGGAGAGTTTGTGTTGCCTCCTACATCGTGAACTTATGTCAATGTCATGCTGCCTATGTCTGGTCATCAATTGTACTCTTGTCCAAGGTAATTTTTACCCAACCTAAGTCGGCATTTCCGCAATTTGTCTCTTTCCCTCATGCTCGACCATCCCCACAAGTCCAATCAAGTCTTTGTTTGAAATCGATGAAGTTCTCTGCCTAATCACCGAGATCCTCTTATTTCTTCCCCGAGGAGTCGTCGAAGACCACTTGGTAGTGAAGTCGTACACTCACATTACACTCCTACTTGATTTTTAAATATCTTGAAGTTGTTTCTTGAGCTTTGAAGGCCTCATCTCCAACCATCAGGCATCATTGGCTTCTTGAAGATGGATACTATACATGTATATATTTGATTTTGAGATGTGGATCCATTATGTATTTCTTGAGGCTACACTTTATATAGTTATATTACATGGATTTGCAGTGTATTTGATTGGAAGCCATGATTTATTTCATCTTGAGCATGGGTATGCCCGCCTCAGTGAGACAATTGTTATTTTTTGCAGATGGCACCTCCCGAACTCTGGTCCTAGGCTCACTCGCTTCGTACGTTAGTGAAGATTTGTAATGTATTTTATCCATCAGATGCTGTTAAGACCTCACACATTAGGGGGAATTTGTTATAACCCTAAATTGCACCATACATGCATACCTGGAATTTGGCCCTCTTATTTGCTATTTTTTCCAAGCCATCACTGAGCATTTATTCTTAAAAACTCTATTTTTGAAGATGTATGTGCCCTGAACCACTAATACCCGCATACACACACTTGATACACCACTACAGCTCACGTATGTACGCTATTTTCCCCATTACAACCCGTGTATACCCACAAAATTTGCAAAACTTAAAAAGTTGCAAGGAATTCATTGATATTACAGCCTATTGGGTAGTTTTCCAATTGTCCCTCCGCCTATAGCCCGTCACCCAACCAAATAACCATCCTTTTGTCATATAAAATAAGGTGTTGGGGTATCATTCCAAACATAAGCATAAGAACAGTGAAACTCTGCCCGTTTTACATCCCCTCCTTGCCCCAAGAATTTGCAGCCACCTTCTGAGATTTGCATCAGAATTTCCCATTCTTGCCTTTTTCATCCATCATAAGCCTATGCCATTTCCCTAGAAGAAGTGTGAGAGGAGAAAGATACGTGGAAGTGTAGTTGGATCTTGGTGAAGAGGAGCCCAGACCAGGTTCGTGGAGCAATCATTGATCTCATTGTAAGTAAACATTGTGATATCAACAAAAGGAATACTTTTTCTGTCCCAAAATATGATGTGTCAAATATCTATGTTTGATTTATGTTTTATACTGGCATATAACCCATGATTCATATATGAGATGCATGTTTGTAGTTCCATGTTTATCTGTTTTTGAATGCAGGACATCCTTCAGAGGAGGCTTGTAGTCAGCGTAGCAATCGAATGCGAAAGGATCGACACCGGACGCAAAGTTAAAGGTAGAGTTACCGGATCTCTTCACTTTTTATTTCATGCATGAATGTGGGGTATATTCGGGGTGGTTATAAAAATTAGGATACTTTTAGATGGTTAAATCGGCCTACATGTTGAACCCTAGTGTAGTCCATAAGGGGGTTTTCCCTCTATAGCAAGAGGTTCCCATGTTCATGACATTTGCGGCATATAAATGGTACATTCTCATAGTCCAAGGTTTGGATCCATTCTGTGTCTTCATGCACAAGACAAATGAAGTCTGGCAGGGCTTTGGCTATGTTCATGTAGACGCATATCCTGGCGTAGAAAGTGTACTTGTTGGTTTTTGTTTTCTTTGCTATTTTGATGAAGTTTCCTAGAGTATTATCGATGTCTTTGAGGGTTTTATCATCCTAGTATTCCTTGGGTAGTGAGTAGATCCTGATCCACACAAACGCCCAGGTGAAGTCTTCTTTATCTGGATTGAAGCGTTTTGTTCAATTATGAAGGTATAAGCCTATCAAATTGAAGAAGTAGGGGCCTCCTTTTAGAATATGATCTTTATCATCCAACCACGTGAATATGATGGTAAAGAATCCTTTTGATTTGAGTTGGATTTCAAAGTGTGATTTGGGTTTCCATTTCACTGTGATCCAGCTAAGAAGCGCACGTTCCGTCGACCAAATTCTGATGAATTTTTCAATGAGTGCATATGTTCTCATGTGTTTAATTCTGGCATTGATGTGAGATGGAGGAAGTTTGATACTTGGTCGGTTCGTTTCTTTGGGTATGCATGTATTGGTTTTGATGACTTTCGGGGTGGAATGGGTTGTGGACGGCTTCGCAGGTGCCAGGCCTTCCACTGTGTTGGGGTTGGGCTGGTTTTCTTAGGMAGTTTCCTAGGTAGGTAGATTTTTAGAAGCGTGATCCAAAGAAATACTTGGGGGATCATTTAAGACTTCCTTATAGGAAAGGGAGGAGCCCTCGACTCCTCCCTTGGGGGAAACCATGAAGGTATGGAATAGAGACTAGCGATGGAGGGGACCTAGTTGAAAGAGAGGGAAAGTATGTGAAAAACTAGAGTTAGGGTTTGGGAAAGCATGGGAAAAATTTCATGAATAAAGTTCACCTCATCTACTTGAGTATTTTTCTTATTTGTTATCTTTCTTTCCAATTGCATATCTTACTTATACTCTTTTTTTTCAAAACATTTTATTTTGATGTTGATCACACCACTTGTTCACCCATGTCAAAAATTAATCATATGCTTAGTTCATGAACCCACGATCATCCTTAAACCACTTAACTTAAAACACTTAACCCCCTTTAGGGCCTAAAATAATCTTTCGGTTAAGTTAGGGTTGCGGGGATGGACATCCAAATAATTTTCTACAACCATTTTTCATATAAAACATAATGGTTGTATTTTAGGGAACTTGAACTCCTTTCTATAGGATATGGTTTAGGCCTATTTAGCAATAGACACTTGTTATTGTGGATAATTCCAAGGTTTGTATTGTATTGAGACTTTTAGATATTTCAATAATAAATATCCCCTAACCATTTAATTTAATCACGAAGGCAAGGTAATGCAGAGGTAACTGGGCTGCAACACACACACAATTACAACACACACCCTGCTATAGAATGTATAATGGAAAAAAAAAATAGAAATACTTTTTCCAAATAATGAGGAATCCACTGGAAACTAAAACACTCAAAAATCCACAAATTTCAATACCATTTGTTTATTAATTCAATGAAGAGAACAAATTTCTAGATTACATCGAGCCTGAGATAAAAATATTGCCATGAATTGTTTCTTGAGTAACTGAAAACCACTACAAAATCATCCATAGGGTAATGGTTTGCCTGTATGGGTTGCGATTATGTTTCTCCTTCCTGTATGATCGCCCAATAAGGAATATTTCTCTCAAGTCCAACTTCTACGATTTCCTTGCTTCATATTTTCACCAACCCCTTCAAAATTTGCTCCATTTCCTTTTAAAACTCCTCCTCAACTATGAAATGATTTTTCTTTCCTACAAGAATGAGTTGTTACTCCAACCATCTCTCTATCTTCTAGATTGATTCAACTTCCTTTCGGCCTCGGGTCACGTTTTTTTTCCTTTAGCTGCGAGTTGTTTAGCTCTATCTAACGGTAGCTACGAATCATCATGAATCCATACCAACATGGAAAAATAAAATGTGTATGGCCAAAGTGTTGAAAATAAATAGATATCATGACACTTGTAAAATTTAATTATGCGCATGTGTTTCAGCATGAGTTTCAACACGAGTTTCGACATGTGTTTCAGCATGACACTTATAAAATTTCTCTATATGTGGTAGTTTCAACACGAGTTTCAACATGAGTTTCAGCACGTGTTTCAACATGCGTTTCAACACGATTTTCAACATAACAATAGTACCTGCAGGAGTAATCAATGGTTCTAATTTACAACAAACTGACTAAATAAAATGGACCACTAACAGAATCCTTATTCGACTTATTTCCTATTTGCAAAATGGAAATATTTTTGGGTGATGCAGATTTCCTGAGCCCAAGGATGCTCTTTCATCAGACACCCTTGGTAAGAAAAACATGATCTCCAGCTCATGTGCAGATCACTTCTGAAGTGAAGAGTTTTGCACATGTGATAACTTATCTTCAATCACCCATGATGCATATTCTTCTCCTCGATTCTTCCACTTGATCAAATATTCCATGTACTCCTTCTCGCGAGTCTTCTTACTAATTCTGGTAGCAATATTTTCTTCAATATTATCCTCAGACTTAATTGGTAGATGTTGTTCCCATTCGTTGAGGGTACCTTCATATACTTGTTTGTTCCCTTCATGAAAATCATAGAGTTCAACAACATTGAATGTAGGAGATATGCCAAATTTCTCCAGAAGTTCTAGCTGATAAGAATTATTAGAGATCTTTTTTCAGAATTTGACATGGACCTATATTCTTGTAATTGAGTTTATTATATGTTCCTCGAGGAAATAGCTCCTTCCTCAATTGATCCATGACCAACTCACCCTCTTGGAATACCTTCTATCTTCTATGATGATCTCTTATTTACTTATGATTGTCATTGATGGTCTACAATTTCTTCTTTACATATTCTTGTAATTCATGCATACTGTCCATAAAATCATTTGCATCATCACTCTTCTTTCCTTCCAAATACGACAATGAAACCAAATCTAACACACCTTTTGAAAATCATCCATAAACAATATGAAATTGACTCTTTCTCATAGACCTGTTCACTGAATCATTATATACAAATTCATCTTGGGCCAACGCTAAATCCCAATGACTAGGATTCTCTCCACCTAAAATTCTCAACAAATTTCCTAGACTCTTGTTCACTACTTCTGTCTAGCCATATGTTTGAGGATGATATGATGAACTATACAACAAATATGAGACTAAATTTTTCCAGAGTGTCCTCAAAAATTGCCCAAGAAATCTGGTATCACAATCTGAAGTAATACTCTGTGGAACTCCATGCAATCTAACCCCTTCTTTGAAAAATAATGCAACTACTTTACTAGCATCACTAGTCTTCTTACACACTATGAAGTGTTCCATTTTTTAAAATATATCCACCACTACCATTGTTGAATCATTATTTCTTCTAGTCATAGGAAATCCTAAGACAAAATCCATATTGATATCCTCCCAAGGTCCTTTGGGTACTAGAAATGGAGTATAGAGTCTCGTGGTTTGACTTTTTCCTTTGGCTAGTTGGAAGATCCTGCAACCTTCAACAAAATTTCAAAAAACATTTTTAAATCTAGGACAAAAGTACCTCTCCTTTAAATCTTGGACAAAAGTACCTCTCCTTTACCAAGGTTGCATCATCATACCCTTAACTTTCATGCTCCAACGCCTCTTTTTTGCACCATACCCCAGACATAGATTCAAACCTTAGTAATATTTAGCCTTCATGCCCTGGAAAACCTCGTAGAATCATTCCCAGAATATAATCTCAGACTGTAGCATCACAACCTCAAAACAATGCACTTTGCAACATCATATAACTTCATCCTTCATAACACAGGATTAAAACTACAAGAAAACTCCACTTGCATATTTAGACCCTAAGGATGTTAGGGACCTAATCCCTCATGTAGGTAGAATAATATATTTCCATGTAATAAAGGTCAATATTAATAAGGCCTAGAAATAAGGAAGAATAAGTCAAATGTAAGAAGACCTGATAGAAGCTTCCGCTTCTAGAAGGATCTTCCTCTAGATTGTTCTTTTGATAGAAATATTTAGTATAAATGGTAGTAGAGGGTTTGAGAAGTTTTGTCCTTGATATTATTGTAATAAAGCTCTGCTCTGTTGGATGTTTCCCCCTCAAAGAGGCAAGTGAACATTTCTCTTAGTAATCAAAGTGCTCTTTCTAGTGTTATTCTGGTGTTGTTCTGGTTATATCGTTGTTTATCTACAATTTCTAGCTAATTATTTCTGTTATGTATACTATTTTATATCTCGAATATTACATGTGGTATTAGAGCACCTTCCTTGGCAGAAAATTGTGGGTTAAATTATTTTTTAGGGTAGATACGTATTCCAATGTCTTTAAGCTACATAGATCTGTCGTTATGCAGATAAACCTGTGGTTAATAAAAACATGCATTCCTCCATCAACGCCAAAATAGAGGACCTCAAAAAAGACCTTGCTACACATCTTGAATCCTTCACTATGATGATCAATGCCAAGATGCATATCCCTGCAGATCTTCCCTCATTTGACCCACCTTTACAAACCAAAGGTTAAACTTCCTCTCATTCCTAGAATTTTCAACCCAATCACTTTCAACGTGACTTATGCCTTCCATGTGTGGATGTGACCAAATTTGATGGCTTGGATCCTACTGGCTGGGTAACTCAAACGAAACATTATTTCTCTTTGTATGACATTACGAATGAGTTGGCCAGACTCTAGTATGGTGTTCTCCATCTAGATCAAGAACGTTGGAAATGGTGGCAATGGACAAAAAATTCTCTCCAAGGGTATGTGGCTTGGACACACTTTGTAGTAGACCTTTATGAACGATTTGACACTGACACCATCAATTAGGCTATTTGAAAAAGTTGAAACACTATGGCATAGTGGAATACTTTATAATCGCTTTTGAAATATTGGATTTTCGTACAGAGGGCATGTCTGATGCTTTTTTCTCAGAATGTTTTATCAGTGACCTCAAGGATGATGTTTGTTCCCATGTCCTCGTGGATCAGCCTTAGAGTTGGGTGGACACTACTAAAATAGATAAGGAAGCACAATAGGTTATCTCTTCTCAAAACCAAAAACCCTCCTTTATTCCTCGCACTGAACCAATCACTTTCACTCCTCCTTCTACTCCACTAAAGATCCAGAAATTGACTAGGGATGAAATAGTTTGTTGAATTTTAATGAATATTTGTACCTTGGACAAGTGGTTCCTATGGGTTTTTAAACTTTTACCTAGGAATGTGGTTCACAACTTAAAAGTGGGTCTTTTTCATAAAGTCACTTTATAAGTGGTAAAGTGAACTTTAAATTAGAAAATGAAAAGTGACTTAGGAACTTAAAGCACCAAGTGGGTTTTTATTTAAGTTGGGTGAGTGAAATTAAATAAAGTGAATTTAATGGAGCATTTAATTCTCACCATTG
>JASDQU010222289.1:553-17613 GCA_032191745.1 Picea mariana
CCCAACAGGGCACTTTGTCTTTTCTTTGGCTTTGTATAGTAGGTCAGTGTAATGTCTTTGAGCTATTAGATGATATGCTAGGGGTCTTATGCATGTATTTGATAAAATTAATGATGAAATATGATTGGCATTGCTATGATCCCAAGGACTAATGAGCCCATGGAGGGAAAAGTTTTTGATGTGTAGGACCATGCCCGACAGATAGGCACCAGTGGACCGGTACACATGGGGAGATGATTAGCTCGGACCTCCATGGGGCTAAAGAGCCCATCAGATGGTTGTTGGGACCCCATTAGGGGCAGAGACATGACAGTGATATGATGAGCCTTTGCACACGAGAAGAAGAAGGACGTTCCACCTAGGACACTTTGGCTGAGCCCAGCCTAGGGGGGTTGACCCACTTCAGATGGAACATTTTCCTCTTGATGGACAGGACATCACCCAGGAGACTTGGACATGATCTTGAGCGTGTGGTAGTTTGATTGGATTACTGGCACGTGTGGCAGCTTGGAGGAGCCCTAAAAGGGCTAACGTATGACTTCTGGATGCTGGACTAGCCCAAAAAGGGCCAACATCTCACTCAGAGGGGCTTGACGTCCCATATTTTGATCATTTATGTCTTTTACTTAGCAACTAATGTAAAAATAGTATGATTTTTGTAGTCATCCTTGTTGGCTATTTTAATGACCTAAATTTTAATTAAAGGTCATTGGATGATATATATTGAGGATGTTTTTCCCTCATTTAAACATAACACAACTCCTTCTCTGAGGAGATCTGATTTTTTTCACCCTATTAGGGTAGTTTTGGTGTTTAAAGTGAGGCACAACTTCTGAAGGAGGATTTTTCTTGGCATTTATGGCATTTCTCTCAAGGAAGGTTTACAACTAGGGTTTTCATATGCTTTCTTCATGATATGTAAGTGATTTTCTTGCAAAACTTCTTAATTGAATGGTTGTAGGTTTAATTTCTTGCATTTGCTTACTAAATTGTTGATTTGAAACCCTAGGTAACAAGCACACAAGTAGGTCATTGTTACATGTCCCCTTCTTGAGAAATAATTTTCGGCCATTGAAGAAAGGAGATAGAGCCTAGTTGTTGCTACACTTGTCTTCCTTCTTCTAAGCTAGCGTTGAAGTTTATAAGTTGAAAAGAGGAGACGTCCTAGGCCTAGATTTCCTACACCTAGGGTTTCACCTCCTAGGGTTTGAAAGCCTTGCCATTGCAACACTTTCTCACTTAAATTTATACTTTAAGCTAGTCATTTTGCCAAGTCTATTTAGAGAAGGAGGAAAGAGCACGAGGCCTTGCTTAAGCAACACCAGAGTGAGCCTCTTTCCCCTAGGGTTTTGATTCTAGGGCCCTGCCTTTGCAGCACCATAGAACCCTACCTTCTAGTCTCTAAGTTATCATCCTCCCGAGACCTTGTGCCCTTGTTTTTGACTCCATATACCCTAAGGCACTGATTTGATCTCCAACGTTGAAGCTTTAGTGTACAAAACAACTCTTTAAACCCTAAATCTTGAAACCCTAACNCTTAGTGTACAAAACAACTCTTTAAACCCTAAATCTTGAAACCCTAACTAACTAACCCTAACCCTAACTAAGGATGACGTCATAGTTAATTATTCCTGATGCAACAAGTTTTTTTTTACTTTTACAAGCAATTGAATGATGATATAAAGCAATTGTTGATTGAAGTGTTGATTGAATACATTATTGGCTTTGTTATCTTGATAGTTATTGATGAATTAATTCTCCTTCCATAGACAATTGGCAAAACATTGATCTCATTGATATCTATTACTTCACATTGCTTAATTTATATCAGATGGTCATATGAAGTGCTAACCCTTTGTATATAGCCTTCATCTATATTTTTCTATTGTTTCTTTGTTACGGGCAGGTGTTCTCATTTGGGACTATACTTCATTATTGGATGATTAGCCGGACCTTCTTCTTTGGTGGTAACTTGTGAGGAGGGATTTCTATTTTGACCCTCATACTTTAGCCTCTTCAAAACCCCAGGTTACCGGGGACGTCTCCCCTGGGTTAACCTCATTAAATAGAAAGAACCTCCCCATTGTGGTGACATTGGGTGGGGAAGGTTCATGTTTCGTCAGTTTGACCTTTATCCTTTAGCCATCTGACCTAAACTACAAACTGTGCGTTAACAGGGCCAAAACCATTCTCAAGTTTCAACCGCAACAAATAATATAGCCGAACCATATGCTCTATATGTGGGGATAAGAATAGTCAAAGAGCATAACATTTCTCATATTTCAATGTTGATAGTTAAAGCAATTCTCAAAAAACAAACAGTGGAGAAAAATCTTTTAAATGGCATCCTTCAACAAATCAGGACTATTGCTGAAAGCTTTGGAGAAATTAATCTCTTCCATATCAAGAGAGATATCAACCCCCTTGTCTATATTTGGGCTAAGATGGATCGAGAATAAGCAAAGGTGAATTTGAAACAAATGGATTAAGGGGGGCACTCCCCATCCCTTAACTCATTACTGCTCAAGTTTCCGCCCCAATAGATAGCTAATGTATTTTAAGATATTTTGGTGCCTAGGGTAGTTTTGTAAGGATGTATATAGTCTAGATGATCATAGACAAGGTCCGGAGAGGGTGAGAAAATTTGAAATTTGAAATACTCCAAATTCTTTAGCTATATGCCTTGATTGTAGATTAGTTTGATGTTGTTAGCTTTGGCGCAGCCTATTAATACAATTCTTCTACAATTTATGTTAAAAAAAAAAAAATTACATGGAACAATAAACAAGTCAAAATACATATCATAACAGTTTAGGTAATTGCAACTAAATAAATATCAGCTTAAAATACAATAAGAACATTTTTAAATAGAAAGGTTACAATAAATTTCTGCACCTGGATTTTGGATGAAAGTAGAAATGAGGGGAAGTTTTTTTCATCGCGGTGGAAGGTAGGGACTAAGAATGCATATTATATTAGATTGATATTCCAAAAATTACACAAGACTCGTACTTGATAAAAGATCAGCCCTTGAGAATTTATTAGCAATTGCTAAACAAATGTGATTTCTTTGTTGATACCATGTACATGTAAGAATAGGGACAAAACTCTAACTAGACACATTGCAAATGAGACTATTTGCCACAAAAAATCACAACCCTGCAACTGCCACAAGTGATCACAGAAGGCCCATAAGCTAAGTGCCTGTTGGATACAAGCAAAAACATGTTTAAGAAAAATACTAGAAATCTTGTGAGCTATTCTTAAAATATGAATGCCATGGCATACGACATTATAAAGTCCCACTCTACTATTGTACAAATTTGTATAATACAATATCTGATGGGGCATGTCAGTATCCCAGCCAGTCGTGAATCAACTCATATGTTCAAATCTAACACATTTGACCTGTATAAAGATTCATTTGTTGGTGTTAGAACAAGCAACTTTATTCATAGATCAATAAGAGAATTTAGATTGTCACAACATATATCAATCTCTGAAAACAAAAAATGTAAACATATATCAATTCAAGGAAAATGCAATTGCTAACCAAAAAATTGTTCCAAAGAGATATTTGATCATCAATATAAATTTCATTAAAATAGGCATTTACAAAGAACATTACCTACCAGCGTAGTGAAAACACTATGAAATCAAAATGTCGAATATGAGCTATCAAAGTTGTATTCCAGACAATGGTTCTGGCTGTATAAAAATTCACTATAGAAAAAGAGATCAAATAGAGGTAGAGTCTCATGTAGATACTATGGGATGTCCTAATCAAAAGAAATAAGTTTGAGGGCACTAGAGCTTCACGGTTTTCAACAACATCAACATCATTATCAAGAATATATTGATGATGTGGACCTCAATTCACAGTTTCCCAATTTTAGATTTTGTTTTAAAGAGGCAAAGGGATAAAACATAACATTGCACTTGTGTAAGGTACCTACATTCTCACTGTAGCTTGGAAGGTGCATACAAGGCTATGTCCAAAACATCCTATATTTCAGTGATCTATAGAGTTTGGTGTATTTTAACAACAAAAACACAATAGCAGCAAGGATTGAAATGACAGCTTTTATTTTGGAATCCAAGAAATCTGTTAAGTTTGAAAGGGAAACAAAGAATGAAATAAAGATGGAAGAAGTAGAAAAACAATGCCAATAATTCCAATCTATGCAAAGATACAGGACAATCTATATGATATAGAATTTAAGAACTTAAAAATGCAAACTAGAGATCGGTATAGTAAACAAGGCTGCATGGCATCGTATACCTGCCGCTATGCAGGTATAATAAAAGATGCATGGAATGAAGCACACCAGATGAAAAGAAGAGATCTGATAGATATGTACACTAAATGCAGGGGAAGTGCGGAGATTGCACATCGACTTTTTGACAAAATGCCCGAGAGAAATGTTATTTATTGGAGTGCAATGATTGCAGGGTATGTCCAGATTGGGAAAGCTAATGATTCATTGGCACTCTTTAATCAAATGCAACCTGTAGACATGAAACCCAACAAAATGACCATTGTAAATGTGCTCCCTGCATGTGCTCACTTATCGGCTCTGCAACCAGGCAAGTGTCTCCATGGTTACATAATCAAGAGTGGATATGAATCAGATATGTTTGTTGGGAATTCCTTAATTGACATGTATAAACTGGTCGACCGGTTCGGTTTATTGGCCAGTTTGAACTGGTCGACCGATTCGGTTTATTGGTTGGTTTGAACCGGTTGACCATCAAACCGGTCAAACCGGCCAGTTCCGGTTCCGGTTCGAACGGTTTTTAAAACACTGTTTGGAAGGTTAGCATTTAATGGCATGGTTGTGATTTGGACATCTATAGACTAAAGTGGGTGATTTGTGTTTGCTTGTAATTTTTGCAAGGCTACCTTGTATTGATCAATTAAGAGTTTGTCTTGATGTTCTTAGAATTCTACAAAGCTAGGTTTTAACTCATTGCAATGAGGATATTATAGTTGGTGAGGCCTTATATGAAGGTATGTGCATCCATTGAGTGAGGCATTTGTGTAACTCATGTATGATCCAGGACAGTCCCCATGGCCTTGAAATAGAGGAGTAGAAATCTCTCATGTTAAAATTTTTATATATGGATAACTAACTTTCCAAAACTTATTAGGAAGACAAAGGGTATTTCCTATATAATCGAATGCTAAAGATAACAAAATATATGTTGGAGGTTTACTTGGTTGTGAGTTTTTAAGATGAGGTATAAAAGGTTATTAAGATGACAAGCCAATGTGTAATTCTCCTACATATGTTCAAGTGACATTAATAATACTAATAGTAGTAGTGGTAGTTGTAGTTAATGGAAAGTATCTAACCCATACTAAAGATAGGATGATATCTCTATTACTAGACCTGGACTTGTACCATTTATGACTATTACTTGGATACTGCCCATATCCATTTGTGATCTATATCCATTGTGCCATATGGACTCCCATCCGTATCCAATTGGGAAAAAGACACTTGAGAAAAAAAATAAAGTTGTATCTTTAATTTAACTTAAATCTCCCATTGTCTTACCATTTTCACAACTTAATGAGTTGCCTTATGCTTGGGGTGCCTAAAGCTTGTAGGACATTTTTTAGTGTTTTCAAGGCCATGTTTTACACTAGTTTTCATTGTTGGAGAGCATGATCAGCAGTAGGAGATATTTTATTGACAACGAGGGAAAATTCTTGACAAGTTTTGAGTCTATTGTTTCTTCACATTTTTAGATATGTGTCTTTGGGTCAACATCAACATCAATAAGACAACCTGATACCCAAGTCGAATTCAACTCAAATTGGTGATTCAACGACCGAACTTAGGATGACTCTTAGACTTCAACTCAGGTTGGTGATTCAATGACCTAACTCAAGATGAATCTAAATCAACTTGGTGATTCCATAATTCATTTGACAAGTCTACTAGAGTGCCTTTGACCCGTGGGAAGCTAAAAAATTGTGACTGTGACAGGCATTATTTTTGGATTTTGCTATAGATTATGTTAGTTGTTACCAAAATCGGATCTCTGTGGCTGAAATCAGTTGTAATGAATTAACAACCTTGTAATGTATATATCGCTTATCTCTAGTGTAAGTTGAAGATAATTTTTTCAAATGTTTAGTGGTATCTTATTTAAAGACATTTTTTATTATGTATATCAAGCAGAGAAAGCAGAGCACATTAAAGAATTATGGAACTAATATCACAATCTAATTCTACTATTGTGAAAGGATACATGATTATGAAAAGCAATCGCCCTTATACACTAAGCAGGATTTGTGATGCAGATTGTTAATCTATGGAGATGGCCTCGATAATTTTATGTTGTGAAATATATCATGCGTTTACTCCAAAATGAAAAGAAAACACTCATTTGTAAACATCCTTAAGAAAAAAGAATTAGTATCACCAAAGAAGAAGAAATATAATATG
Source organism: Picea mariana (assembly GCA_032191745.1). Classification (NCBI taxonomy): domain Eukaryota; kingdom Viridiplantae; phylum Streptophyta; class Pinopsida; order Pinales; family Pinaceae; genus Picea; species Picea mariana. The sequence goes on from JASDQU010222289.1 coordinate 7,012, forward strand.
ACCCTACTGAAAAGGATAAAGAAGATCACAATGAAAAGTTGCTCCAACATCCACAAGATCCAATCAATAATGAAGCATCCCTAGGGTATAGAGCAACAAAAACACCATCAATGAACTACTTGATAAACATAAGCAGTGGTGACTCCCTAGCGAATGATGAAAAGGATGAAGATTTAATTAATTCTATAGACAATGAACCAAAAATAATTTTAAGGCTTAAACACCTAGTAATAAACTCTTCAAAAAAAACAGAGAAATGATTATTCACCCCCATCATGAAATAAAGAATCAATCATTAATGAAGCATCAATAGAGGATAGAGCAACAGAAACATCATTCATGAACTGCTTGATAAACATAGGCAGTGGTGATTCCCTAGTAAATGCTGAAAGGGTTAAAGATTAATTAATTCTATATACAATGAACCAAAAATAACTTTAAGGCTTAAACACCTAGTTAAAACTCTTCAAACAAAATAGAGCAAAGATTATTCACCTACATCACAAAATAAAGAACCTTAAGGAATATCAATGTATCATTCTATATCTTCATAAGAGAACCTTAAGAACAACATTGTTTGCAAAAAAAATATGAAGAACATGTGGGATATTAAATAGGAGAGGTCATGCCAAATTTCAAATCACAAATAAAGATGGTGGATACTTCCCTAGGGGGGGTTACAATTGGTTCAAGAAGGCCAATGGCCTAGGAAAGTCATCTCCAGTGCACTTGGGATGGGGACCTCCCTAGCCATCCACCACCAAGGAGAGTGCATGCCACAATAGACAACCATCACTTCTTGAGATTTCTAGTCAATAATGCATATTTGTTCCCTACCTTGTTTGGACTATACTATGGAATCAATTACTCTATACCAATTTTATCTGTAAAATACCATGGAATTAGTAAGTTGTAATTGCTACCCAACTACCAGCGATTAATGCTTATCCAACAATATTTGTGAATGGAACATTACATGGCTTTGAAAACCCATATTGAGAGTCCACCATACCCGTGATGAAAACATTAGAGAGAGGTTGCATGTATGTTCATCATAAGAATAAAGAAGGAAACGACAATTACATATGCCCCACTCAAACCTTGAGTAGAGGATTCCATGGTCATTACAAATGGCATATCCAAAGTGACTAGAACCCATCTAGTTTATGAAGCCCTGCTTCTAGTTAGAGGTGGCGACAACTTCAACCATGCTTCAAGGAAAAAGCTTCTAAAGAAAGGGAGGTTTGTAATGTGCTTGACTAGGACTACAGTGATATTAACAAGAATCACAATGTCTTATTATTAGCAAGAGGATGCACACATATTCATCACAACAATAGAGAAGTTAACAAAAATTCCCTACATGCCACTCAAAATTTGAATTGATTCCACAATCACTACAAATGTGAGCTTCAAAATGACACCAAAACCCATCTAGTTTGTGTAATCATGTTAGCTAGAGGTAACAACAGCTGTAGCCATCTTCAAGGACGAAGCTGCTCCAAAACGTGAGGCCTGTAATGTATGTGATAATAATAACAATATTGGAACCAATAAATTAATTAAAATAACATGTGTATTAACCATTATTAAACAATTGAAATTCTAAAATGTGTATGACATGTGGTGATTTTGATTATAATAGACATGTTTTCTTCATGTCTTTTGAAGCAAAAAAAACTAAGTTAGTAAGTAGGAAGTCAGGGTTTATTTGGAATAAAATGCTTCCTTTAAAATTTATTAATAAGTGATATTTACAGGCATTTTATACAAAAGAAAAATTGGCTGCAAAGGCAACAACCACAAGCAAAAAGTAGCACCTATAATATTCCCATAGGGCTATTAAAAAATAAATAGTCTAAGCCTGGAGGGCTTCACAATTCTAGAATTGGAACAATGATATGGCCCTAGTCCAGAGAATAGAGAGCTGAAACCAAATAAGATTGCCTGCTGGCCACATTAAAGATGGGCACAATAACTAAACATTGATGATAGTTTTGAAGGTGGGTCACCATCATTTGGGTTTAGGCCCCACCCATTAATTGGTGGCTTGTCAACAAGCAGGGTAGGGTCCCATCCACCTCCTTGTTGCTCGAGGTGTTTCTCCATCGAGATATCAAACTCTAGCTTGGGGAAGTTGGAACATATTGTTCTTTGGTTGAGGAGGCAGTGATTGACCATGGTGTTGTTAGCTTTGGCTTCATTGTTCCTTGTGTTCACAAGCCAGGTGCTATGCTTTGTGGTGTGGCATGCTATTGGAATGATGTGATCGAGACAAGACGAACTCGGGGGGAATGTACCTCGAGGGGAACCCGACTCATTGTGCATGGGGTTGATCCCCAAATTTCTATAAGCGACCTCATATGCTCCAACTCCATGTCCAACTTTTCAGCTTGCACCTAGACTTGCAAGTGTGACTTCAAATCTTACAACCATCTAAGAAAAATTCAATTTTTAAAGCTTGCTGGTGTTTGAAAAACTTTAACAAAGGTTTAGTTGAGTAATTTATGTTTTGAAATGTTTAATTCTCATTTGCAAATAAAATCCTCTTCTTCAGAAAATGCCCAATTTCTTTCCTTTAGAAATTCACAACTCTTCCACTTCATAAATTCACAGGAATCTACTTAAAAAATGCACAAACCCTTTACAACTTTTCTTCTTCAAAAACTCATAAATTCGTTTTCAGAAAATGGCTTCACAAAAATGCACACCTTTGTTTTCAAAATAGTGATTTCAAAGATACCCAATAATTCATTTTTGGACATCTGAAGGAAAATGGCTGAGTTGGAGCTTACCTCTGTTCCTTGATAATTGAATTATTTTTCCCCTCTGCCTAGATGCCCAATTGTGCTTAAAATCGTGCCTATTGTTCTGGTTTGAATGGTGGCTCGAATTGTTCCTGTTCTCCTCTTTTCAAATCCTCAATTCCTCTCTCGAATGGTGGCTCGAATACTGCTTCTCTTCAACTTTTGGAAGATTTTATGTTGAGGTATTTGCATACTGTTGTATACAGAAAAAACTGACTTTATTCATTGTTTAGATAGGTATATTTTGTCTGCCAGCATTAGCTGTTATTCCTTTTCACAATCATCTTGGAATGATTGTTCTTATCAAGCTTCTTTTTGAATCTATGTACATAAAAGCTTATGATGGGTTGACCCCATCAACACATAAACAAATTCTAACCCATCCCAATGTAATCCCTCTTAACTATAATTCCTTTTACTACGTTTCTATTTTATATTTTCAATTGGAGATGTATATGTTTGTTGTATGTTTGAGAGATTGCTAGTTTTAGCCATGAAAGTGATCCTGTATATTAATCCTCTCCTTGAAAACCCTTGGTTTTCCCATCATCTTTTTTGATGTCTCTCAGCTAGAGGAAAGAAAGCTGCTCTCGTTAATGTTTGAGGAAAATTTAACTCATTTTATGTCAGTTCTTTCATGCAGTAAGGTTAGAAAGATTGGAGGTTGATAATATTTTTACATCTCCTTGTGACACATCTGTATTGTATCCCACATCTGGAGGCAATATACATTCTTTTTGAGCAGTTACATCTTGTGTAGTGCTTGATGTACTTGGTCCTCCATATTCAAATATAGAGGGAAGGAATTGCACTTACTATAGTGAATACCCATACTTAAGTCTTCCTGGTAACTTAATCTGTTGTTCCATTTTCCAAAGCTTTTGTCATGTCACCATATAGGTTACTACAAACTATTTGAATTGGGTTATATTTTGGTATTTCTGTGGTTGGCACAAATTAATTGATACATATGTTCTTTTGCAGATGATGGAAATACAATTCCTGATGATGATGATCAAGGTCATGCATGGCTGGAGGAGATAGAAAGGCCAGATGAATTTATTGTCAGGGGAGCACCATATAAAGGTCCACAAATTGAAGCTTGAAAAGTTGTTGGCTGTAGCCATTCTCTAGTACTGGAGAGATTATGCTCGTTTCCCATGCCTAATGAGACCACTTTAGTCAGGTGTAAATACTACATCTGAAAGGTACAAACATAGTTGTCTACTTTGGTCAGGCTCACATTCTGCAAACTTTAGAATTTGTAAGCTGAAATAGATGGACACAATATTGTCGTGATAATTTAATAATGGATTGGATATTTTAAACCTTGTTAGTGTTTTGTAATCTGAAGCGAATTGTTGCAAAATAGGGGTGCGATAATTTTGTTTGAACATCCAAATTGCAGTATGCTTGGATGGTTGATGTTAACAAGCTGAATGCTGCAATCTCTTGGTCATAAACTACAATATATCTGAGATTTTGAAGGCTCAGAATGGTTTGATTTTTGCTGGATATTGTTGTCTTTCTTCTACATTTTATACTTCAATTCAAATTTTTTGATGATGCATATGAAAATACGAACTATTGTTGTGTAACCAAACTTGAGCCAACTTAGAGGCAATGCATTTTGAGTTAACAAGGTTGTAGAGAACAGTGGGATGAAAATCATGGCAAGAATATTGAAAGAGGTCATTATCAATCTTGCAACCATTATCACTAGAGGCATGTAGGAAAAAATAAAGCTTGCATGTGGGAAAAGACAAAATGTTCTCTCATAGGTGGGGATCTAATTTAAGGCAAGTAAGTGGAATAGTTGTTGAATCTACATAATGAAAATCTAATAGAGGTTTCCTGGGATCAGAAGCCATATATTTCCTCTTCTATTGACGTTTTTTATGATCCTACTATGCTGAAAAGACTCATTTTCCTCCATACTCAACTTCCTCCTCTTTGTTAGACTTAACTGCAATTGGCAGGGACCTTAAGAAAACTCTTATAAAAGCTAATGCACTTAAATCCAATTTGATTATCCTCCAATTTGAGGGAATTATTCAATCAAATTGGATATGTTCAAAATGACTGTCTAGTTGACCAGATTTGACCAATCAACAATAAGAATCAATCCCAACACTGCAGACATTGAGGTTTACTGTGATCACAAACCATATATTTCCTCTTCTGTTGACCTTTTTATGATCTAGCTATGCTTAAAAGAGTCATTTTCATCCATACTCATCTCCCTCCTCTTTGTTAGACTGAACTGCAATTGGTAGGGACCTTAAGCAAACTCTTATAAAAACTAATGCATGTGCCATCAAATGTAGCCTTTATCCAATCAGATCATATTCTCCGATTTGAGGTCATTATTCAATCAAATTGGATATATTCAAAGTGATTGTCTGGTTGACCAGATTCGGCCCAATTAGCAATAAGCACTAATCCTAACACTTTAAATATTGAATCCAATGGGAACTTCTACAATTGCGTCCGCTGTCATTAAAATTCAGAGCTCTCAAGTTCTTTAGTTGTTAATTTATGGTTGAAACCAATTTTATAAAATTGAATTTGAAGGATTCTTATTTCCTCAACAAATTTGTTTACTTTCTAATTTTGCATCTATCTTGCTCATTTTCCTATATTAATGATCAATAATGGGTCCCCTTTTATAATTAGAATTATCATAAGAAGCTCAATTTCATTCCAAGAATCATAGTCGAAAATTTCCCTCATCATTGGAGACTTTTCCTAGTCCTAAATTAAAAGTTGATATAGCATTTGTGCTCTTCAATGAGGCTTGGCAAAGACTGTTATTTGTCATTTGGTACCATCTCCCACTTTCGATTTGGGTCTTTACTATTTAGTGGAATGGGCACAATGGGTTGCTATTTAATTTGGATTTGAAAAGTCTATCTTTAATAACGTTTGATCATCTTGGTAGCATAATAAGATTTAGTATAAATACTTAAAATTTCAAAGTCCCAACCTATTTCAATCTGTTGAAATAGATCTTAATTGCATGAAACCACAGCCGATACCTCTTGTTTTTTGGGGTGGGGGTTCACTGGGGAGGGAGATGATGGGGTTCAAAGGATAAATATTACTTTGGAAAATTAACATGCTATAAAAATGTGCCATAGGAAAACCAACAAGCACACAACACAGAAAAAAATTGTTCATGTGACTTCGTCAAGAGCTTCCAACACTCATAGCCTCCATACATGAAAGGATTATCAAATAAGAAAGAATAATGCTTGGGGCTTTGAAGGACACACACACTCAAGGCCAAAATTATTTGGCAGCTATCAAAAGAATCACAAAATCAAGATAGGATTGTGAGAAAGTAGCATCTTGATCTTGATCAAGAGTTTTCTTTTAAGATTCTTGATATGTGTACTGTGAGACTCAGTTTTTCTGGCAGAGACATCTAATTCAAAGAGGAAGCATTAAAAAATTGAAGGTAGGAAAATAATTAAGTTCTAATCCTCTTTGTAAATGTCCCAGTTCTCTTGTACTTAGTTTGGAGGAACAAACTAAGGGTGGTTCTACCCACAAAACACCGATAAAAAAACATGGTTAAGATATTATAAATGTTGTGATAAACACTTGGACCAATGACGCGATTGGGTTTTGAAATTAACCTCATGGTAAACATTTGACCAAACCTCAATGATGGCTTTGTTGAATGGTAAAGTAGGGGTGTTTCGTACCCCCCACTTACGTTCAAGTCTCCTTAGAGACACATTTTTCTCTTCAGAGGCCATCTTGTCAGTGAAATTGATTGGATCTAAGTGCAAATATTAGGTGGCTTTGTTTGAACAGATATCCCCTGCCCATGCAAATAGTTGGGGTCAGGTGCAAATCCTAGGTGACTTTGGAAGAATAGGTACCCCCCACCTGTGACTTCTTAGTGAGAGGGATCTTTCTAGAGTGTTGTAAGCTGACTACATTACATTCTAATATTCCCACATTATGGAAGGGAACACTCACCGCATAGTGATAATAGTAAGCATCTTGTGAAAAGAAAAAAAGAAAAATTTTTGGATATACATTCTAGCTTGCATTGGTGCTATGGCTGTCACAACTAACCTCACCTATAATTATAAAATGAGACTTGGAATTATAAATATATAGTGATCGAGGCTGCAACATTGCCTTGTGACCAGTGTTGCAAATATTGGTGATATATTGCCAACATCACGATATAACGGCAAAATATCGAAAGAATTGGAAATATCTGTTGAGTTAGCAGAGTTTGGGATTTTTTTTCTCAGTTTGAAGAGGGAAAGCAGGGGATTGAGAAAAAAAGGGGTTATCACTGTTATATTTACCCATAAAAGGGCTAGAGGGAGGAGGTTTCTTTAGATGTTTAAAAAATTGAAAAAAATTGAATATTTTTATATTTTTTTAAGTTTGTTGATATTTTCCAATATTATCCTTGATGTTGTTGATAAGTTTCTTTCCAAATCTTTGGTGATATATTCGCTGACATGATGTTTGCAAGATTGCTTGTGACTGCTAGTAAAGGCCCTTTACATTGGAGATTAATGGAATCTAGGAAAAATTTAGAGTGAATGGACTGACATGTGGGTAAAAATTATTCAACCTTGTTTCATAGACTCTAATGATCCTTGAACCATTTTGGTGCTTATTTAATGTTACAACATACAAGCTCCCCTGCTATGGAAATTGACCAAAACTTACACTAATTTAGAACATATCTTACTGATGTGAAAACATTCTTTTTGAAATGCAATGCTAGGAGTATTGCTACAACACCTCTTTCTTCCTTGCTCTCACAGTGAACCATTTTGGTGCTTATTCAACGTTACAACTTACAAGCTTCCCTGCTATTGAAATTGACCAAAACTTAGGTGACTTTGGTGGAATAAATACCCCCCACCTGTGACTTCTTAGCTAGAGGGATCTTTCTAGAGTGTTGCAAGTTGATTACATTGCATTGTAATATTCCCAGATTGTGGAAGAGAACACTTGCCACATAGTGATAATAGGAAGCATCTTGTGAAAAGGAAAAAATCGAACATTTTTGACATAATTCTAGCTTGCATTGTTGTTATGGCTATCACAACTAATGTCACCTGCAAACTTAAAACTAGACTTGGAACTATAAGGATAAAGTGGCCTAGGCTGCGACATTGCCTTGTGACCTGTAGTAAAGGCCCTTTCCATTGGAGCTTAGTGGCATTTAGGAAAAATATGGGAGTAAAGGCCCTTTCTATTGGAGTTTAGTGGCTAGCATTCTAGGAGTTTGTGCGAGTCTTAGAGTTGTCGATTAGGGGAGAGATTTGCATGCTCACATTGCTAAAATTGAATTTCAGTCAGATGTTTCTGTGGGGTGTGATCTTGTTACAATGTATGCAAAATATGGGATTGTAGATTATGCATGCAAAGTGTTTGATGAAATGGCCACAATAAGCTCGACATTGCGGAATTCAATGATTGCAGCATGTGTGCAAAATGAACTTGATTTGCAAGCCCTTGAACTCTTTTCTGAAATGTGTCATCTAAGCCTGAGATTGGACATATTTAAGTTTGTCGGTGTTCTTCGGGCTTGTGCAAACCTTGGTGTTCTGGAATAGGGAAAAGAGATTTACATCCATGTGATCAAAATTGGATTTGAGTCAAATATATCTGCAGCTAGTGCCCCTGTTACCATGTATGCTAAGTGCAGTAGCATAGAGTATGCACAAAAAGTGTTCAAAACAGAAACCAAACATGACTTGATCTTATGGAGTGCAATTCTTATAGGATATCCTTAGGCTAATTTTGGAGAGGAGGCATTGGACCTCTTCTGCGAAATGCAACGAGTAGGTATGAAACCAGATCAATTCATCTTTGCAAGTATTCTCTAGGCATGTGCCAGTTTGGAAACTTTAGGATATGGTAAGGAGATCCATACCCATATCATTAAAACTAGATATGGGTTGGATGTTTCAATGGGAAATTTCCTCCTTAACATCTATAACAGATGTGGTAGTACAGATGATGTGAGAAAACTCTTCTGCCTAATGACCAAACAAGACATGGGCTCGTGGTCTACAGTTATTTCAGGATATGCCCACAACAATTGTGGTGAGAAGGCTCTTTCACACTTCTTTGAAATGCAGCGAGAAAGAATGACTACAAACCAGCCAATTATTGTGACTATACTTAAGGCATGTTGTGACCTTGTTGATGTCAAATTAGGTATGCAACTTCATACCCACATTATTAAAGTTATAATTGAGCCAGATATATGTCTAGATAGTACCCTAGTCACCATGTATGATCAATGTGGGATGATAGAGGATGCATTTCAAGTGTTTCATAACATTCTCGAGAAAGATGTTGTTTTATGGACAACCATGATTGCAGGATATGCAAAAAATGAGAATTATGATGAAGCCCTTGAACTCTTTTGTAAGATGAAAAGGGCTCGCATAAAGCCTGATCAATTCACATTTGCTAGTGTGACAAGTTCATGTGCATCCCTTGGAGATATGGAACATGGCAAGGGAATCCATGCTTGTATTTTGAAAAGGAAGTTTGAATCAGACCTCTCAATTGGGAATACTCTAGTTACTCTTTATGCTAAATGCCGAAAAATAGAAGATGCTCACAAAGTCTTTGAGAAAATGCCTAAACAGGACATTATTTCATGGATTGCACTGATTTCTGGATATGCTCAGAGTGGGCATGGCAAAGAGTCTTTCAAGGAATATGTTGGTTATGTTCTTGTCTTATAATCTATGACAAACTTGTGGAATAATTATGTGTTTTTTTTAACCTTTTGCATGGTTTGTAGCCTGGCATAATTATGCTACACATTCCAACTAGAAGATTAACATGATTACTTTGGGTCACATTTGGTTTTTCATAGGGTGGTTGAATATATAGAGGCACCCTTTCATGAGTTCCTACTCACAGTCTACTAGGATCTTTCCCAATACTCCTTTCAAATGATTCTCGATGTGATTTCATGGATTGTGCCTCCTCATATTATGATGCATGTCTTCCTTTGTATGAATTCTTCCATGTGTTCATGTATCTGTCACCTTCATAGCGTGATGTTCCTACTTCTTAGAAAGATCCTTCGAGCACTCCATCTATAGTGTCTAGAAAAATAACCGGGGCTAATGAGATTGATGATTCATCTAGCCTCATACCAATCATCGCTTATTCTTAGAATGCTCCTTTCAATCCTCCATCCATTGAGAAAATCAATGATGATGACCATGATGGTGATGATGATGATGACTTCTTGGGAGGCCCATCTACTAGTTACTCTCCATCTGTCTCACCCAAATCCTCTACCTAAGTGGGATATCTTCACCATTATTTATGCAACTAAGTTTCTTATTGGTCCCAAGAGTTATCAAGGGAATTTTCTAACTCCACTTCAAACTATTATTACTTAGGTGGTTGACATTTCTGCAAAATACAAGATATTTCCCTTAAGTAACTCTAGAGCATGATTTATATTGTTGAGGAATCTGGTGGATTTTTTAGGGAGCCATGTGGATTTCACGGGGGTAATACCCTTGTTCTTCATTGAGGATGGAATACAAATCTTGTGATATAATGATTTCCCTCTATGGCCCCAGTTCAAATTAAGAAGAAGTGTTAGAATTATTGGTGTAATATTCACATGTGGCCACGACAAACTCATATGTATCATTAATGTATTTGTGATCATAGATAAGACCATCCTTTAATCAATTATTATCATTTATTCTAATACTATGGATTGGTTAAGTCCAACCTAGTCAAACTTGTACACGTAGGCTCATCAACC
>JASDQU010222291.1:0-10358 GCA_032191745.1 Picea mariana
CCCGGTGAAGTTATCTATCTTTATTTTTTAGACGAGGGTAATCATTTAAATGAATTTCCTTTCATCGTCTGTATGACTAGATGGGGGCAATCAATTATGAATTTCCTTTCACCATCTGTCTTATAGTTAGCTCATGCTTACGAAGCGGGGGCAATCTAATACTTAATATATCAGGGGTGGTGACCTGTGTGAAATTTTATAATAAAGGTTTGTCAACTTGTTTTGATTATTCTAGACCGATTTTTCTCAACCTTCAAAACCTCCTTAGTCTGTAGAGAAAAAAAGGGGAAAATATTTTCAAGGGATCTTCTTTTGAGCAAGCTTAAAAGTTCAGACAAACTGTTAAACAACTTAAGATATTCAGAGTTAATCTCAAACCCACCCATTTTTAGTCAGAGAGAAAAATCATGAAAACTGACCTAAACTGAATTCAATCATTTGATGATTTTCAAAGTCAATACAAAATCTTTTCAACTCTGATACAAAGTTCTAAAAGATAATACTGAGGGTATTAAAGGAAACTTTTCAACAATGTAAAAACCAGAATATCTCAGATATAATTTCAAAAATAACTCTGTGGATTAGATTTTGATTTGATTTGATTTGATTTGATTTTATATTATTATTATTATTATTTTATAAAGTAATTTTTCAAAAATTTAAGAAAGAAACCGATATATACAAATTTATTTATTTATTATTATTATTATTATTATTATTTTATTCCATGTAATGCTTTAAAAATCGTGCATTAACAGGGGCATTTAGGATCTTACCATCTAAATTTTCCAGTAGAAATGAGTTTTTATCTTCAGAGGAGGATATCTTAAAGGGTCCATACCAGATATGATCAAATTTACCGTTTTTACCCGAATCTTCCTTTCGAGCATCCCACCTCAAAACTAGATCTCCTGGAAGAAAGTTTATGTTCTTGGCCTTACGATCAAATAACAGCTTCATATTATCCTGGTACTTCTGTAGCTTTTCATCTATTACATCCCTGTGTTGTTGAACTTCAATCAACTAGTTTATTCTTCTAGTGAGAGGATTTGGCTCTTCCTTCTCATCCTGCCACAGTTTCATCACGGGAAGTGCTAATTTTATGGGCAATACTACATATGTGCCATAAACCATTTGAAATGGTGAAGTACCGATAGACTTCTTCGTTCCTATCCGATTTGCCCATAAAGCATACTTTAAATGTAAGTGCCAAGATTTTGTATTTTCATTTAAGACTTTCTTAATTATACTGATCAAACTCTTATTAGAAGATTTAACCAGACCATTTCCTCGTGGATAGTATGTTGTAGAATGTCCTAGCACGATATTATATTTTTGGCAAAAACTGATCATTGCCATTGACTTGAAAGCCTGTGCATTATCTGTTACTATCTTTCTAGGACAGCCAAATCTTGCCAATATAATCTCTTCCAAAAAATCTATAATCACTGAATCAGTGGCCTTCCTTGTAGGGACTGCTTCCACCCACTTGGTGAAATAATCTGTGGCAGTGAGAATCCACCTATGCTGGGCACTTGAATGGGGATTTATCTCACCTATGAAGTCAAGCCCCCATTGCTGAAAAGGGGCTTCTGTTTTAACTGGAACTAAAGGCATAGCTGGAAGCTTCTGTTTTCCAGTGAAAAATTGGCAAGGGCTACAAGCCCTTACCTTAGCATTTACATCAGGGAAAATTTTTGGCCAGTAATAACCAACCCTTAAGATTTTATATGCCGTTGCTCTCCAAGCATGATGCCCTCCACAGACACCTTCATGAAACTGACTTATGACTTCCTCTGTCTCTAATTCAACCAGACAAACTAAGAGAAAACCAAGCGGGTCTTTCCAGTATAATATTTTTTCGGAAATGCAGTATTTAATTGCATGCAATTTCAGTGTTCTAGCTTTGGAAGGTGACAAATCATCTGGACATTTCAAAGTTAAAAGATATGTTACTATATCTTTATACCAATTTGATGAAATGAATTTGTCCTCAATCTTGTTTTCGATTATTTGATCATCAATTTCATTCACATCTATCCATCCTTCTTCCTCTTGAGCATTGTTTATCCCAAGAGCCCGAAAATTAGATTCAGCTAGAAGTCTAGCTAAACCCTGTCCTTTTACTAATTTAGTTGGTTTAACCTCCAAGTCAAATTCCTGAATTTTTGCAAGCCATCTACCTCTCTTACCATCACTCTCTGCTTGAACTAAGATATCCTTTACAACACTGGTAGGTACATATGCAATGATTTTGGAATGCAATACATACGTTCTAAAATCTTTCAATGCTTTAACCATTGCGTAAGCTTTCTTTTCCATTATATTGTATTTAAGCTTAGCATCTCGGAGGCTTTTACTAAAGAAGGCGATGGGTTGCTCAAAACCTTCTTCATTCTTCTGGAGGAGAACAGTAGCAAGCGTACGTTCTGAGGCAAAAGAAAAAATGAGAAAGTCCTTAAGATAATCCGGACTTGCTAGTACCAGTGCCTCACTTATAACTTTTTTAATGTGGGCAAAGGATGCCTGCTTCTGCTGTCCACTTAACTTCGATGTTCTTCTTGAGCATATCTGTAATCAATTTAACAATCTCAGCAAAGTTAGGAACAAATCTTCTCAAAAAGTTTATTTTTCCTAAAAAAGATTGAATTTCTTTAACATTTCTAGGAATAGCTAATGTTTCTATGGCCTCTACTCTCTTAGGATCAATTATGATTCCATCTCGGGATACTATATGACCCAACAATTTGCCTTCCTGCATGGCGAAATGAGATTTTTTGGGATTTAATGAAAGACCAAATCTACGACACTTTTCAAAAGTTTGTTTTAAATGAATTATATGGTCTTCATCTGATTTCGAAAAAACAGTAAGGTCATCCAAATATATAACTACAAACTTATCTCGTTCGCCGACAAAAGCAATATCCATTGCTTGTTGAAAAGTGGCTCCTGCATTCATTAGTCCAAATGGCATTTTATCATACATAAATGTACCCCAAGGAGTAGTGAATGCAGTTTTTTCCTTATCAGACTCACTAACAGCAATTTGATTATATCCTGAAAAACCATCAATCATGGACATCCTAGTAGCCCCTACTACTTTTTCAAGAACGTGATCCATTTTTGGTAGAGGATAGTTGTCTTTAAGAGAAGATTTATTTAAATTTCTAAAGTCAACGCATAATCTGATTTTCCCATTTTTCTTTCTCACTGGTACTAGGTTAGCAACCCAATCAGAATATCTTAAGGGAACAATAATCTTAGAGTCTAAAAGTTTTTTAACTTCTTTCTCAATGACAGGTAATAATATCGGGTTAAACTGTCTGAGTTTTTGCTTGAAAGGTTTGACACCTGGTTTAAGTGGTATTTTATGTTCTATCACCGAAGTGTCATATGTTTTCAAATCTTCGTATGACCATGCAAACACATCTTTAAATTTTTTCAACAACTCTGTGTATTTGCTTTTATTTTCTACTGATAAAAATTTAGATAACTTAACCATTTTGGGATTATCTACAGTTCCTATGTTACAATCTTCAACCTCTTCTGGTTGAGGTTGTAGAGTCGTTTTAGAAGGAATGTCATCTTTATTAAAGAGTCTTTCCAAAGGTATCAGACCTTTGGGGATTTGATTGTTTTTTAGAACAAGCATCCAGTGATTAGCTATTTTATCATGAAACTCTTTTGCATCTTCCCCTTCCTACATGATCCAACTTGGATCATTTTGATTCTCCTGATCATTATATGTTTCTGAAAACTCATCTAAAGATTCAAGAAACTTTCTAAGTTGCTCATCGTCTTCGAACACTTGCCAATGTTGTACATTATCGGGTATGGAAGGACAATGTCTCATTTGAATATGGTATTTTAAATTAAAAGCCGTTGGGGGGCTAAACGTTGATGCAGCTTTAGCTAAAGCATCGGCCTGTTGGTTTTCGGATCTAGGAACGAAATGAAAATTCACAGAAGTGAAGAAATTCTCAATTAAATCCCATACACAATTTCTATAAGACCTTAATCTAGGATGTTTAGCTTGATATTGCCGATTTACTTGTTTTATAATTAATTCAGCATCACCAAAGACTTCAAGATTTTTAATTTTCATTTTTCCTGCAGCTTCTAAACCGAGTACTAAAGCCTCATATTCACATACATTATTTGTACAGTCTATATACCACTGGAGCCTATAATAAAAAGGGATCACAAATTGATCATCAGGGGCAATAAGGATTACTCCAGCCCCAGCTCCAAGATAGGAGAAAGCACCATCAAAAAACATTTTCCATGTACCAGTATTATATACATTTTATTTTATTTCTTTTTTTTGAATTTTTTCTTCTGTATCTTTATCATCTACATCTATTTCAAAATCATCATATAAAGATAATATACAGTTCCCTAAATCTTGATCTACAATATACACTGGATGATTTTTAGGATTTTTTGGGTCACTTACAGTGAATGCCATCCGAGTTTCCCTGTAAAGACAAGTGAATTGTCCTCTGAAAACAGGGATTGTAGCGTATGTCATATCTAACTGGAGGGATCCTCCAAGCTTAGTGCCCCATGATCTAGATAGTAGCATTCCATATTTTGGGGGAATATCTGCAACTACTACATCCATAAGGATACTTTTGGTGGGTATCTGGGCCAAATTAACCACTAGGTCTTTAATCATCCCTATGCATTTAACTTTTCTCGCATCAAAAGAATACAAATCACCATAGGGTCTTGTGACTTCGAGACCAAGTTTATCCATTATTTCTTTAGGCATGACATTATGAGAAGCTCCAGAATCCAACATACAGTAGTGTAAAAGGTGGTCAAAAATGGTAAGTGTGATATAAAAGGGAGTCATTGTATCTCTTGCCCCTTCGACATGTGGACCGAAAACTATGATAGGTTTATCATCTTCTAAATTAATTGTGTCGGCCTGACTTTCCTTTTCATAAAAATTAATCATTTTGGCTATTTGTTTTTGGTATACTGGATTTTTTGCTAATTCGACAAGGGCGATAGGAATTTTGATCTTGCTTATTTCGTTTTCCAAGTAAAAATTTCCTAGGGCCTTGTCATTCTCAGTGTGTGGGGCTTCCATAACCTTTTTCTCAGTTTTACGTTGTGATGTGACCTTATTTTCTTTTATCGGGGCTGGTGTATTTACAGGGGTTGTTCCTACTGGCTCTAACTGTACAGGGTTATCTGTTGTATTTCTTTTTGCAGACTGTTTATCTGCAACTTTTGGGTTTTCCTCATCAGTATCTTTTCTAAGTAAAACCTTTTTCGTTTGAACATTAGGGATATTTTTATTTCTCGGTCTCAGATTATATTTTCCCTGCAAATCAGCAATAATATCATCTGCAACACTTTGATATGTATGATCATCAGTGGCATTATTTCTAACTTTATCTTCTGATTTACTTTCTTTAATCAAAGATGCTTCATAATCCTATCTAGATAAATAAGGATACCTATTATTGTCACCAAGATTACTAATATCTTTGCCCAATTCTTCAAACTCGTCAAAATATTCCTCTCCAATATAATCTTCACTCTTAAAGGGTGCTTGAATTTTTTTATCTTCATTTTTTATCGTTTTATGTGGTCCTTGTGGTTTAGGATTTTTTCGGAAATCTTTTCTGGGAAAATTATCTCTTCTAGGCTTTTCTAACTCCATTTTCGAAATTTTGTTTGAGATTTGTTGAATGACCCTAGCCATCTCATCTATTCTATCTCCAGAAGATTTTCCCGACCCTGAAGGTCCACCTTGATCTTTAAATTTTTTATTTTCTTTATTTATATTTTCGGTCTTTGCTTTAAGCTTGCCTGATGCCATCATATTGGATTCGATTTCAACTGCATCATCTTGCATTTTAGAAATATCTAATGATCTTCTCTCCCTCAATAGTAGAGCAAAGTCAGGATCAAAAGCACCAGCATAAGTTACTTTGGCTGCAGGTTGTGAAGGTTTAACTTCAGCTGGAATTTTATTATATAATTTATTAAACCTTTGTGTGAATTCCAGCACTGACTAAGAATTTTTCTTTTTAAGGGATCCGAATTCGGTTAGGTAGTAGAGGTGATCCTTCCTCTCACCCCATTGTCCGATGAAAGCACTCTCCAGCTCTTCATAGGATCTTAATGATCCAGCTGGTAAGGATCGAAACCAAGTTCTCACCTGTCCCTCAAAAGTTTGAACAAGTAATCTGGAATAAACATCCCCATGTTCTATTCCAAGTATATCTGCAAATTGATCAAAAAAGTTGATATGTTCTTGTGCAGTCAAATCATCCTCCCCTGTAAATTTTTGGAGGCTCTCCATATAGTTCTCAGGGAGATCATGAAGAGGAACAGGAAGAACTAGGGGAGCATATCTAACAGCCACTTTGGAAAAAATCCCGGGAAGTGGTACTTGACCACCTCCAGGAGCACCACCTCCACCTCCAGCACCTCCTTGTGCCGCCATGTTTAGATTTGTGACTGAAGTTGGGACAGTGTGTGGAGAAGATTCTTGGAAAACTGGAGATGAAAATTCGGGAAAAGAAAAAGTATCAAAAGAAGGGGGAAGCGAGAGTGATCGTTCAAATGTTTCAGAAGAATTTGATTGTGTAAAATTAGGCTAATCTATAGAATAGGTTGATAAAAGGATTTGTTTAATTGATTTTCTTGATTTTAAGATTTTTTCCGGATTAGAGACCGGCGAGGTCTGTTTGCTATCCGGGTTTTTTCTAGTGTTCTTACGGCTACTAGCCAGTTTATTTAATGTGGAGTCGCCAAGTGAAAGATAATTTAGCCTTAGAAAGTTTTATGTTCTTGTTCACTATCAACAACAGAAAGTGTCAATGTCGTTCTTCCCAGGGAAATAATTTGTTTCTTCGTTCCCCGGCAACGGCGCCAAAAAGATGTTGTTCCTGAGTTTATGTTTTAAGGATATAAAACATACCGTCAAGGCATCCGAAAGAGGTTTTTATAATAAGACTTTAAAATGAAGAAACAAAGAAAGACTAGATCAGATTCAGTTTCTCAACTGTCTCTGTCTTACTTCCTGTTGCTCTTGGATGCTAATGTCACATTCAATAGCAGCCCACGATCTTTCTAACTCAGCCCTATTGGTTGTTGTTTGTAGAATAGTATTAAATAAGTTTAGGGCAATGTTGGTTTGATCCTGAAGACCAGGTTCTACGTTTGGTTGTCTACCACTAGGGATTGTCATGGGTGATAGGGTTTTAAAGGTTTTGTAAATGGGTTTTTATCAATTGGTTACTTCAGACTTTCAGAGAGGATATTAATAAAAATAACTTTGAAATCTAAAACAGTAATGTAAAAACACAATCAAGGTCGTTTCTTGGTTTTGTAACAATTTTGAAATTGTAAACAATGAAACACAAAACAGAGAAATATAAGGCTTTTATCTAGAAAGAATCTTATATTTCAATTAACAACGATGAAAGAAAAACAAGATTTCTAATAGAATTAAATATTAAGGAACAGAAGGTTTACAGGTCTTAAAATCACTAAAGTAATTTCAGAGGAAAGACTGTAATACATTCAACATCCAAACCAATCTGAAACAATAGACAACAATGTATATAAATTCAAAGTGATTTACTCGTTAGAAACACACATTAAGAGGAAGATTTAACAAAGCATGATAAACAGGGGAAGAAACATAGTCACAAAATTGTTGGATCCAGAATCTTTTTTGCGATTTATATTCCGATGAACTTCAAAGTTGATCTTACAAAAATTGGCCCTCTCCAAAATTTCTGAAGCCCTATTTCAGCCTTTTGAAACTATATTTATACCTTTCTATCAAAGTTTTTGCGTTGGTAACTAACCAACTTCCTTATATTACGGTTACATAGGCTAATGTCAACCGTTTACAATTTCTTTCAAAATTCTAAAAAATAAAAATATTTACAAAGTTTTAAATTTGCGTTGATGAACTTTCTTTATCTGCTTCAACGCATTGAACATATTTCCCTAAAAAGTTTACCAAGACTTTAGGAGCCTCAGGTACTTCATTTTCTTCAAAAGAGAAAAAACTTCTTTGTAAACCCAACAACTGGCTTGCTATTGTTTTCTCTGTGAATTTAACCTTTTCCAATTTTGAACTTGAAGCTATCATCCACTTATCTATTTCTGCAATGTTGACAATTTTAATATTTGAGATTTCTGCTCTCTTTTCTTCGAGTTCTTCTTTTGATTTCAGCTGATACTTGGTAATGTTGACTTCACCTAATAACTCGGAAAAACCATCTGTCCCGATATTTACTTAATCTTTTTCAATAAGATTGAAGATCCTTTGACAATCTTCATTAATTCCTTCTGTAATTCTTTTATATTCTGCCAATTTTGTATCCCAAACTTTTATCATTATATCTCCTTTTACTTGTTCCGAAAGAAGTAATTTCTGGCTTTTCCCAATTTCTTTTTTTTGTAAAGAAGTTATTACCTTTTGAAAAGAATTCCTTGCTGCTTTAGCTTCTCTTTCTTTCTGAACTACCTTTTCCATAGACCTATTTGACTCATGAAAATAATTCTGGATGATTTCCAGATTGCAAAATATTTTTTGTTCTTCTTCTTCTATGTTTGCATATATCTCTGATGCTTTAGTCTTGAAATGTTCCGTTTCAATTACTTGATTAGTAATTGAAATAATTTTATCTTGCAGAGATTTATTTTCATCGCCCAGCTTTTTCACTTGTTCTTGAGCAACCTGTATCATGTTTTTTGCTTCATCCAAGTTTTCATTCAACTTTTGGATTTCTTGTATGTCCTTGAGCCTAGCTTGTTCTAGACCCTTTTGTATCCCCCAGCCAATAATTCTTTCATTTTCTTTTAATCTGTCTTGCAACTGCATTATTTATTTATCCTTTTGCTCCAGCATAGTTGTTAGATTCCCTACAGAATACATGTTGGCTGATGCTATAGCACCCATGGTTCCTGCTAACTCTGTAGCGAATTCTCCTTCATTGAGTTTCTTTCCATCAATGATAATTTTATGTCTTTTGATCGTTCTTTCTCCTACAGGATGAATTTCCTGTTTCAAGATGGCTCTTCGTTTTTTACTGAAAAAATAATCAGATGAAGGGATTTCATCTCTGGTGATTGGTTCTAAGTCATTTACATATTGAACTCCTTTATGAGGGGTTCCGAAAGTAGACTGTAGTGGGGTCAATGTTGTAATGGGACTGCCAAGTTCCTTTGAAGTTGTTCCTCCAACATTTTCTAGAATATCATCAAGAACTATTGGACTTGTTTCTATTCTTTTTCCCTTTTCTGTCTGTAGTTCTTTGGTCTGAGAACCCTCTGTATTTTGAGGAGGTATTTTAGGATCTTTCAACTTATCTTTATCACTTGACTTATCCCGAGCATCAGTTTTAAAACCTGGAGGAATTGTCTCTTGCTCTGGCAATGAAGTTGACATTTCTCCCTGTAAAATCTTCGACAGGCACTTTAGCCTATGTCGTTGAAAAGATGCAAACCCCACATGTGCATCAGGGGACAAGGTTTGCACTCTGTTTTTCACTTCTTCATAAGACTTTGCATTTTTTAAAACATCATCATAAACTGAAATTTCATGTTCATATGCTTTTAAATTACATTGTGTGAAATGCCGACTGATTATTTGGTAAGGGTCGTGTTTCCTGTGCTCTATGCTTGCTAATTTCACTTCATCCATCGCCTCAGCTTTTGCCTTAGAATGGCCTATGTTTAATAAAACGAATTTTCCTATATAAACAGGAAAAGATGGCCATGCTTTTTTCCGCTGAGATTTTAGTTCTAACCAAATACCACCATTGACTAGCTGATAAGCCACTTCTCTGCATATTAACCTGTCTAGTAAAATTTTTGAGAGTGCGTGAGGCGGAATAGAACAGCCATAAACCCTCACATAGGAAAAAATTTCCTCGATGAACCAGTCAGCAACTGACTTGAGGTTTTCTATGATGGTATTAGAAATACGAGGAGGTTCGTATCCAAAGAATATTTTGTGCAGAGGGATAATTACATAATGACAAACCTCATAGAAAACATTTTTTGCATTTTCTTCCCAGAGAGCTGAGTGGTATTTATGAACAAGCTCTGAGCAAGAAACATTCCAACTCCAATTCATTAATGGGAAAGGAGTCATAAAACAAATGGCATCCATGATATAAGCTGACATATAAAAATTCATTGTTTGTCCTTTTGACCTAGCTGCTTTATAATTCACAACCTCTGATGTGAGGTTATCTGACAAAATTTTGTGCCAATTAAAACTGCGTCCCTCTGAAACTTCCTCTAAGAAAGGTGTCCAATCTGCATGAAAATGACAAGGATCCTTTCTCCCAAAAAGTCTACATAACATCATT
>JASDQU010222292.1:0-12194 GCA_032191745.1 Picea mariana
CACATACAAACACTAGTAATTACTCTACTGCCATTACAACACATACTTTCACAACACGCATAATTAAACATATATCAATATACAGGCAGCAGAAGAAACGATGAACAATGGATCTTCATACAGTCCCTCACTTGATGAATACACGTGGGTAGCTTTCCTTTCGTTGGCAGAAATCAATCTCACAAGTCACAAGTATGAGCTGGAACAACCACATTTGCAGACTCGTCCACGCAGCGCAGCGATAATCTTCGAAGCTTTCAAGAATCGTTTGGGAAATTAGAGAATCTCTGAGAAAGGGGTCCAGTATTTGGCGTCGGACTGCATTTATTCCATCGGTATCCATCGCAGTCTTCACCTCTCGAACCAGATATTTTCCTCCTTCAATTAGGGGCGGTCGAGGCGTTAGGAGTTCCATTAATACCACACCAAAGCTGTATACATCGCTCTTCTGTGTCAGCTGTTGTGAATTGACATATTCCGGATCGAGGTAGCCCATGGTTCCTTTGACTTGAGTTGATACATGATCTGTGATCTCTTTATCTGCAATAAGTTTGGAGAGTCTGAAGTCTGATACCTTGGAAATCATATTCTCGTCCAGCAAGATGTTGGTCGACTTCACGTCTCTGTGTATAATGGCCAGATCTGCATGGTCGTGAAGATACGCCAATCCCCTCGCTGCCCCTAGTGCGATACGACTCCTCATGCGCCAATCAAGACGAATTCCAGTTTTACCAGAGAGGTTATAATTAGAAATTGAGGGAAAGCAAATGGTCCACACAAAATCACGAAAATTTCATACTGGCAAAATAAAATAAATCTACAGAAATATTCTTGCACAAGTGATGCACTAATTCAAAACCACACTCTCACACATATGTACAGTGAATCAGCTTCAATGGCTATCACATATTTATGGGCATTCCCATGAGGGATTAAGCCCATCCAAGCTCTGATACCAAATTAGAAAACATGAGAGCAGAGATGCACAGGAATAACACACAATAATCACTTGTATTACTTGTTGAATCTCAATTACAATACATATAAATAGTTGGAGTCAGATCCAACTTATTCTCAACATAGATATGGAGGTTGAGAGAATATCTCAACAACTCCAACAAGCCAAAACCAACTCCAAACCAATCTCTAAGTTAATCATTAATTCTAATAGAATAAGTATTAAAACATCATCCATCTCCTTGATTTTATTAACATCTACCCTTTGACAACATAGTTAAGATTTATGGCACATGAATATTTTTGAGGCAACTAGAAGTGCACATAAAAATACATGGAAGCAAACACACAAATATGTAATTTAATGCAAAAGAAATTTTTATAATGTCTTTCATTTAGTAACTAACAACATCATGAAATCCCATTCCCTTAAGAAAACTTATAAACTCACCACATAGAAAAATAGTGCTGACAACAATAGTATATTTCAATTAATAATCCAAAATCAATATCAATACAATGATAGGCTTGAAGTTCTTGGGTTTAACTACAAATTTTTACAACAAAATAACTTAGGAAATTGCCAAATATCAACAACATTACATAGCCAAACTTAAATTTTGGTATTCAACTATGATCTTAACTTGTTCATAGGCATGTTTATCTCAAATATGTTATTGATTTATCAAAGCTCTCGACCTAAAACTCTAATCTCTCCCTTAGCCTTCCTAGGCTATTGAGTTATCAAAAAATTCAACCTAAAACTCCGATCTCTCCCTTGAGCCTTCCCATGTGGTCAACTATAGAGCTACTTGAAGCTTCCACTATTGAGATACTCCAAAGTACGCTCAAATGAACTCAAATGGTCCATTTATAGGCTTTGTGCCTCTCGTATTTCAGTGTTCATAGATGACCATATCAAATAGATACACATCATCACTATCCATCTATAGTCATGTGTAATATGATCCACATCATCACTATTCATCTATTATCATGTGTAATATAATTTAAAACATCCTGGTTATATGCCTTGGTCTCTATGTTGTGGTTACTTTACCCTTTGTTAAATACTAGGAACTATTACTAAAATTCAACAAAATGCTAAAACTATTCAAATATTTTTGGGTAACGTTGTCAATTAGTGATGCTCCTACATCAAATTCCTCTTGTCTCCATTTGTATTTTATTTTACTGATCTTATTTCCATCTTACTATCCTCATCCTCCTATCTCTCACACAATTTCTCTTCAACTTCACCCCTGACACATTTTTATATCATTTTAATATCTTCTTCTTTAACTTTAGGAATAACATATATGCCTCATTATACATGCACCTCCACCATGCCAATAGTCAAATAGTGATTTTTTCACATTCCTTGATCTTTTCCTTTTATTCTTCTTCCTATCCAATTATAGCTATTTCCATCATCTCCATATCTGTCCTCTCAATATTGTGTATGCAAACTTTACTCATTTAGAGTCCTCAATGTTATCAAATCCTGAAAATAATATAATAAACCAAAATACACACAATGAAAAACAATGTGAAAATGAGAAACACCTTTCAAAAAATTATAAAAATAAGTTACACTTTAATGTTTATTAAAAAAATACTTTCATGTTTAAAGCAAAACTTACAATCAATTTTAAGGTTTCAAGCATGCCTTATAATCAAATTCTCATTAAATAAAGTCTTTAATGTTTAAGGTTTGAAGCATGCCTATAATCAATTTCTCATTAAGTAAAGTTTTTAATGTTTAAAGCATACTTTACAATTAATTAATTAATTTATAATTAATTATTACGCAAAGAATTTAATGTTTGAAGCATGCTTTACAATATGTTTTTAATTTTAAAACATATTATATTATAATAAGATTTTAATGTTTAAGGTTTGAATCATGCCTATAATCAATTTCTCATTAAGTAAAGTCTTTAATGTTTGAAGCATGCTTTACAATTAATTAATTAATTTATAATTAATTATTACGCACAGACTTTAATGTTTGAAGCATGCTTTACAATATGTTTTTAGTTTTAAAACATATGATATTATAATAAGATTTTTCAATTACAAAGTTGTATTCTAATATTAATTTGGAATATAAGTGGAATAACAATAAATAATAAAATTGGAATATAACAACACGAATGAGAAATGCAAGATGTGGTTAAAAATCGGAGATGAAACAAAATCTATAATGAATAAAAACAATAATAGTTAATGCAAGTAGAATAACAATAAATAATAGAGTTAGAATATAACAACGGGATGAGAAATGCAAGTGGTTGTTAAAAATCAATAGAGGAATTCAACAATGCAGTAACAGCCCAACGAGACGATTGTAAAGGAATGGCGAGCAACTGTGTTTATATAGTTTGAATTACTGGAATGTGAAAATGAAATTACTGCAAGGTAGTATAAACAACTTGTGGCTGCCCCAACACCCCGTCTTGGTGGCTTAAATATGATATCTTTATTTCCCAATAAAACAATGACATTCAATGAGTGGAACAACACCCCACGATATAGATCAAGTACCCAACAAGGTATAAATTCGCTCAACAACACATAATATGTGACCAAATATATATATATGTGCCCATCAACCCCACCATCAACAACTCGCCCAACAGGCAGAGATTCAACCCCTCATACAATCATCACTCCCCAACACTGAGGTAAATGCCCACTTTACTCAAATATGGGACCAACGACCAAAGAGGGAGGATATGCTCCTTCAATGTAGACAACTTGACCCTTTCCTTGATAGTTTTGATCTGTATGACATTGATTTCACCCCTATGAAGATGGATTCTCTATGTTCAAAGATTGGCGTCCCTAGTATAAGGAAACTCGACTAAGCTTGGAAGATAATCTCCTAGCAATAAGAGAATAGACCCATCTATGGAGTGACACACCCAGAATGAGGTAGTTCGCCCCCAAAGAGATTTGAACTCAACTACTTGAGATAATTTTGCCCCACACCTCACTAACTCAGCTACCAGATACTGTAAATCACCCTCAACCCACTGAAATGTTCTGACTGAAATGTTTGTAGGTTTTCACACTATCTTTCCACCTTTGTAACAATATGGTGATGTTTTGGAGTGTCAACTTTCACTAAACTTAAAAGTGTTGTTACCCTTTCTCTCTTTGTCATACCCTTACAAATATGTTGGTAATTTTTGATGGGTTTCAGATGTGGCATAAATGATTTGTTTATGTGGTTTTATCATACCAAACAACCTTTCTTTAACACAATAAAATTTTATGACAAAAAACACATAGAAACCACAACATATACTGATAGATTGATACGAATATGGAAAATATTATTAATTAATTCCAACATAAAACAATTATTAACAACATCGATCACAACTCATGAGATTTTTGGCTTGCAATTTCAAAGAATATTGGATTGTAGTTAATACTTTATCTTGACCTCTAATCAACAACAAAAAACAACCCATAAATCAATATCCTTCACAATGCTCGACCCAGATGCAAGGAAAACTCACCATGATAAATATGATGTCCCTTGGTGTCTCACTCAGCCAGAGGATAAAGGGGAAATTGACCCATAGATCAGATCACTACCTAGACTTAAGAAATAACCCAATCCTCACTCCAAATCACACCCTCATCCATAGGAAAAATACCCAACACACAGAAAAAAAGATTGGAGGAGAACCCCACGATTTCTACTTGATATCTCAACTTTTAATCACCTCTAACTCGAGCCTTTTATTAGATATGCCACCCAGCATGGAGGAATAACAACCCCCAGAAATTAAACTTGGTCTAGGGACAAGAACTCAACCCCATACACAATTAAATTCGCCCAACAGTAAGCAATCTGTCCCTCAACAATCAGCTCGACCCAAATCTTGAGCAGATCACCTAGTAGATAAGAAGAATTGATTTTTCACTCAACTCGACTTCTAAAGAGATGATGTTGCCTCTTCAATTTAGAGAAAATCGACCCAAAGTTTAAATATCATAACAATGGCACTAAGGAGATCTGATGTAGATGACAATAGTTTTTGTAAGTCTAATTCAAATGGACTTGTCCTTCCTATTAGATGTGAAATACAACTTCAACCACATAAGGGTGACCCCAAACAACATACAAATCAACTCCTACAATGGAAGATATAAACCAGTGCTAAAGAGGAGTGATCTTCCTATGAGGGATATGATGATAAATGCACCCAGTCTAAGTGGAAATATGCCCAGCTTGAAAGAAACTGTGTGCATCCTCAATATGAAGTGCCCAACAAGGTAAATCTTCTTTCTTTCTTCAGAAATATGTGCTCTATTCCCAAAAATCTACTTTTTGTCTTCAAATATGCGCCCAACCACTATTATTTTTGCCTCCCCTACATTATAGATGCACCCAGGTTATGAAATAAGTTATTATAGGGAAGAAATTCGACCATTAGAGTGGGAAACAATCCTTGGGGTACCTCACACAACCCCCAACTAAGTATCTTTCAAACATAATGAAATATTCTCCTCCCAAGAGCAACTTGACCCACCAAGCAGTCAACTCAGCTGCCACAATGGTAAATTTATCCCTCAAATCCCACAGCTGTAGAGGAACATGCTCTGATACCACTATAAGATCTTGTTTATAAGAAAACAAGGGTTTTAATTTGTAAATAAAATTAGATCATTAACTTTGCTACAAACGCTGGTAATTTCTTCAAACATATCATATACACACCCAAAGTACACATAAATTGAAGAGATAACAAGGGAATTTTACTATTACGGAATCATTGAATACAACTTTATAAGTAGAAATCATTGTTATGGAAAAACATCAATAATAACAAACATAACTTGGAACAATGTCCTATCTCTTCAAACAAAACACCAAAGATGAAACTAGACTGAAGCTAAATTGGACTGAAGCTCCACTGGAAACCCTAGATGGATTCCCCTCTTTGTTTAACTAGGGTGGATAGTTTCACCACCGAAGCAAAACTCCAATGAAAGGGTTTTTATAAAACCTTAACGAAAACATTGTCTCATCGAGCACTCCACAAGAAATAATCCCAAAATTTGACATCCCAAATGACTTGCTCTCCTCTCCTTTTAAAGGCCTCGTGGATCCTTCTAGAGATATCCAAATCACCCTTCTCGAACCTTCTATAAGATCACTTTATCTGATAAAGTGACTTTATAATGATATTTTGATTAAGTCACTTAAAAATTAAATAATAATTAATTAAATATTAGTTCCCCAATTTGACTTTAGACAACATAATAAAATAATTAATTAAATATCTAATTTTTCTAAGCTCACCAAAAATTGGACATTACACAAGGAAAGGAAAGGTAAGGCATGGAATGGAAAGGCAAGGCATGTCATGTCATGGCATGGCATAGAAAGCTAAGGAAATGCAAGGAAAGACAATGCAACACAAGGAACTTCATGGCATGGAAAGGCAAGGAATGACATGGAAAGGAAAGTAAAGGCATGGCCTGACAAGGCAAGGCATGGCATGACATGACAAGTCAAGGCATGACATGGCATGGCAAGGAAAGGAATGACATGGCATGGTATGGAAATGAAAGGAAATGCAAGGCAACATAAGGAAATGGAATACAAGGAATTGCAAGGCAAGGCATGGAATGGAATGAAAAGGAAAGGCATGGCATGACATGGCATGGCAAGGAAATGCAATGCAACACAAGGAAATGCAAGGCAAGGAAATGTAATAAATGTCATGGAATGACACGAAAAGGTAGGGCAAGGAAATGAAAGGAAAGGAAATGCAATGCAAGGAAATGCAATGCAAGGAAATGCAAGTCAAGTCATGTAAAGGATATGCATGACATGGAAAGGAATGGAATGGCATGGCATGGCAAGAAAAGACAAGGCATGAAATGGAGGGGAGAGGAATGGCATGGCATGGCAAGAAAAGACAAGGCATGAAATGGAGGGGAGAGGAATGGCATGGCATGGAAAGGAAAGGCATGACATGGCGTGGCATTGCAAGGAAATAAAAGGAAATGCAAGGAAATACAATGAAAAGTAAGGAAATGCAAGGCATGGCATGGCATGGAAAGGAAAGGCAATGAATGGTATGGCAAGGCAAGGCCTGGTATGGAAAGGGAAGGCATGGCATGTCAAGGGAAGGCAAGGAATGGCATGGAAAGGAAAGGCCTGACTGGCAAGAAATGTCAAGTCAAGGAAAGGCAAGGAAAGGCAATGTAATGCAAGCAAATCCAAGGCATGGCATGAAATGGCATGACAAGGAAAGTCATGGCATGGAAAGGAAAGGAAATTCATGACAAGGAAAGGAAAGGTATGGCATGGAATGGAAAGGAAAGGAATGGCATGCAATGACATGGCAAGGAAAGGAAAGGAAAGGCAAGGAAATGCAAGGAAAGGAAATTCAATGCAAGGCATGGCATGGAATCAAAAGGAAAGGCACGGCATGACAAGGCATGGAATGGAAAGGAAAGGCATGACATGGCATGTAATGGTATGTCAAGGTAAGGCATGGCATGGCATGAAATTGCAAGAGAATGAAAGGCTAGGCAAGGAAATGCAAGGAAAGGCAATGCTAGTTAAGGCAATGTAATGCAAGGAAAGGCAATGTAACTCAAGGAAATACAAGGAAATTCATGGAATGGAATGGAAAGGAAAGGAATGTCATGACAAGGTAAGGTAAGGCATGGCATGGCATGTCAAGGAAATACATGGCATGGCATGTCATGGAAAGCAAAGGTAAGGAAACAAAAGGCAAGTCAATGAAAGCCAAAGAAATGCAAGGCATGACATGGCATGCAAGGAAAGGCCTGGCATGGAATGACATGGAAAAGATAGGCAAGGAAAGGAAATGAAAGGAAAGGAAAGGCAATGCAATGCAAGGCAATGAAAGGCATGTCATGAAAAGGCAAGGCATGGCATGGAAAGGCAAGACAAGGGATTGCATGGAAAGGAAATCCATGGCATGGCATGAAAAGACAAGGCATGGAATAACATGGCATGGAAAGGGAAGGCAAGGAAATTCAAGGAATGACATGGTGTGACATGGAAAGGAAAGTCATAGCATGGAAATTCAAGGAAAGGTAGGGAAATGCTAGGAAAGGAAAGCCTAGACATGGCGATGAAATGAAAGGAATGGAAAGACAAGGTTGATTTGTAGGTCTAGGTCTAGACATGGAAAGGCGAGGCAAGGTAGGACATGGAAAGACAAGGCATGAATAGCCCTCAGTCACCTTCCCTCTAATCCAATGATCAAGATCTCCCTTGATCCCACAGTGGTGATCATTCCCAAATTTGAAAGGGATGGTCACGATCCCATGATCTATTTCAAAGGAGCTCCGACGTTCTGGCTTATGCGTGATCCTACAACGCCATCTCTCCTAAGATTTACGATTTCAAGGTCATAAATCAATCTCAACCACAAGGCTCTGATCAACAGACCCAACCCATACCGGTCTGGTGTTTCAACTAGAAGCCCCGATACCAATCTGTAACGTACCTAGCCATTCATAGATTGGGATACGCTACTTAAACAAGCTGCAACACACCTAACCAACAATAGGAGGGGCACATTGCAGTCCCAAGACTCACTTCTCTGAACTTTTCTTGAATTCAAAGGACTTCTCATTAATGTTAGAGGCATAAAAATACATGCATAAGACAAGATTCATGCTACATCATAAAGAAGTTAAAAACGTTCCATGCACAACAAATAACCAGCAGACAAGCACAATAAAATACATATCTCAGAGATAATTAAATACACAGTAAAATAACATTATACAGAAAACACAGAGAGCACTTATCTTTCAAGTAAAAATTTACCAACTAGTTGTAAACCAAGGACACTCCTCCCAACTATAGACATTGATATTCATCTACTCTCAACATCAGGTCACCCCCGAGCCAAGGCTATGAATCCACAAGGAAGGGTCCTAGGCCAAATATGAAACACACAGCAGTTGGCTAACTAGCTCTCAGATTTCTAAACCACAAAACAAATCTAAATTTCCAGATCTCTCTCCCCCCCAGCCTACACAACCCAAATAAATGAACACATTTATTTTCCATGTAGTCCCTCAAGATGTCCCATTTCTCTCCAGGGATCGAGTGCTACTGTTCAAGAAATATCCCCACTGGAAACTCCAAGCATTCTCAGTTGTGGATAGTTTATCTAAACTGCCATCAATCTCATAACTAACAGGCCTTTCAACACATAAGCTATCACAACCCTTTCAACACTCACAGCAATCCAAAATACACCAACTCTCTTCTACCCAACCTGCACAACCCAAGAGAATGGACCCCCTTATCTGCCACACAGTCCCTCAGGTTATCCATCTCCTTCCAGGGCTCCGATGCTTCTTCTCAAGAATCTCCATGCTAGGACTCTCAGGATTCACAATTGTGAGAAAACATAATCAAGAGCCACCCAAAAAACCATTTTTATCCATGTTCAGACCAAGAGCACACGAATTTAGCCCGAGTGAGTGAAGGAAAATGAAGAACGAGAAAAAGACCCAAAACAGCCCCCAAGGGATTTTTATATAATTACATGAATACAAGAGCCACATGGCCTCCCTCCCAAGAAGCTCATGTAACCCCTTTTATCCATGAAATCAATTATGGGTAAATAAAATAATAATTAAAAGACTTAGCCCCTCAAACCCCCTCTCTCGTGGAATCATAGCCGCCTCTCTTTTGTTCTTGTTTGTCTTGCAACCAACATTGTATTTTATTAATGTATATGAAGTATTACATTTCCTAGGCACTCTGAACCCTTTTCAACTTTACCGGCTCACCAACCTAAGTCACAATTACATAATACATTCTAATTCATAAGGGTTAAGACTGGGGTGTTACAGTCGTAGGAATGGTAATCAAAAGGATGGAGATAGAAGCCTACAAGATTCTACAAATACCAACTGATCAGATAGCATCAAGTAGGTTGATAACAATTATGCAGGTATGCATTTATTTTATTTTGATGCATTGATGTTGAATGGAATTGAGGTAAGAATTTCCTCAGTTAATATTTTTCAATATTTAAATTGATATGTAATGACCAAATTCCTAGAGTATATAAATGTTGTTGATGATAGAATGCATTCACATAAAATGTTAGTTTCATATTGTGTTATGATTGGTTATGGGATCATAACCAGGTCAATTCAGGAGACATACTCTTGATATAACAATAAACATCCATTGAGTTAGTCATGTGTGAGACCATGAGATGGTTGGATATGGAAGGGATATAGTGCTATGTGAGTGCTCAAGGGTATCTACTGTATAGTTTATTTTTGGAATGCAACCTCTTTTCCAACACTAAAGAGCACCGAAGAATTATATTCTTGGTGTTTTTTTTTTGGTTGAAAAGGAAGGCATCCAAATAGTCAGACAAGTAGTAGGAAGTTTGTGGATGATGTGTTGAGGCATTGGCCAGAACTTCCAACTCACCTTGGTGAATGCATGACACATTTATGTGGTATTATGTAGTCAATTCATGTATTCATTGTGTAAATGTGCCCATGAGTATTCACATAGTGTTTTCTATTTTATTTGGTAATTAATTGTTGCATTATGAAAATCACATGGTGCTGAAAATACCTAATGATGGATAGCTCCATCATATTTAATATGAATACTAGCTGAAATTGATTGAATTTTTGTTTGTTACAATATTGCGATAACTTTTTGGAGCTATTAAAAATGTTAGAAGTGGTATTACAAGAATTATTGAATGCATTTTGGTGAATGCATGTATATATTATATAACCTAGAAATGATTATGCTAATAGATGAAATGATGTGATCATTTCTAACTCATGAAGTTGAAAACACTTCAGGATTTGTTAGATATTGCAGCAAGAAAAGTTGCGGGTTAAATTAGTTACATAATGATGAATTATGGAAAATATCTGTTAGGGGAGTAGAGTAATAAAAATAATAACAGATAGAGGAAAGAAAACATCGGTTGATAATACATTTGTAGAGAATGATGGTTTCATTCGAATTAATAGTTGAATCCCATTTTAATGTCAATAACGGTTGGAAATGATTGAATTGTTGGTAAATTTAAATTATGAGATAATTTCATGAACTATTGAAAATGTGCACGAGTACTAACAATCTTGTTTGGCTGGCCCGTAGGGGTGCAGACCGATTGGCAAGTGCTGTGTAAATGGAAGGAAATGTAAAAAAGAGGTCTCAAGTTCGATTCTCACCTCGATTTACCTATGCCCCATGCTTGCGGGTTGTGTGGATGCACCTGGAGGTTATAGAGGTAGCAAACAGGAATCAACCCCGTGTCACACGAGTACGAGAATCGCGAGTTGTCGATTCTGATAGTCACAAAAAAAAAACAATCTTGTTTGGCTGGAACAAAATTGAAGAAATTACAACAAGAATGGTCTTGTATATGGCAGAAATTTAATCCCATAAAGAAGACCAATGCCTATTGATGCAAGAGCCAAATTATTATGAGCAGAAGCTCATGCTTGGAAATTTTATTTTTCCTATATAAAACAGTTTTGGGAATGATAATTTAATAATTACTGACAAATTGTTTTGGCTGAATGTAAATAAAAAAATTGCAGGTTGGATGGTCTTAGATATGGTAGGGATGTAATACATAGGGAAGATTGATATCTACAGTTGCAGAAGCCAAACATTATGAGCAGAAAATTCATGCATGGTAATTTTATTTTCTTGTATAAAATAAATTTCAGAAACTAATAATTACAAATTGTTATGTTATGCTAATAGTTTGTGTGGTCGAATGAAAGGTTGAGGAAATTGTAGGGAGGATGGTCTTGGATGTGGCAAGGATGTAAGCACATACATAAGACAAATTATTGTCGCTACAAGAGCCAACCATTATGAGCAAAATCCTCATGCTTGGGGAAAATTTTATTTCATGTATATAAACAGATGTGAGAAATTAAAAATTGTTATGATATGCCAACAATTGATTTGGATGATTGAATGTTGGGATAATTGTAGGAATAATGGTATTAGGTGATTCCTACAGTTGTAAGAGCCAAAGGAATTATGGGCAGGAAGCTCATGCCTGGAAAAATATATTTTCTTATATAAAATAGAGTTGACATTGATGATTGAAAAATTCTATAATGATATCTCATGATGACTGTATATTTTCAATACAGATGAGATGTTGGCTATGGAAGATGGAAGCTCGAGAAAAAGGATCACTAGAACC
>JASDQU010222295.1:0-17831 GCA_032191745.1 Picea mariana
TATATGGCCATACAGGGCTTGAAAAAAAAAACCATGCGTGAAATTCATCATAGTTGTGATGAGGCCATACAGGGCTTAAACAAAAAACATAGAGTAAGTTATCACAACTTGAAAAACTTTATGCGTCAAATTTATCCCAGTTGTGATAAGGCCATACAGGCCTTAGACAAAAAGCGTAGACTATTTTATGAGAACCTGAGTCAAAGTTAAATTAATCCTAGTTGCCATCATCTCATCGTGCCCTTGGGCAAGAAACGTAGAGTAAGTTACCACAACTTGAAAAAGGTCATGCGCGAGAGAAAAAAATACATTGCTACTCTTCCTTCTAGAGAGAAACTCACATATCACAATGTAAAGAAATTTGTTTGTGCAGAACAAAACAGAAACAAGTACGGTCGCATATCCCAGAATGGTCATGCAATGGTGACATTTCGTGGTCTAGAAGCAACACCATGCAGTACTACCAATGAAAACTAGGAAACAGTTTCTACCCATACTTCCCTGCAAAAGAAAAATGTAAGACAAACCTACATGAAACAAATTAAAGACACTCCTTCCATTGCATGTGCAATTTGTGAACAATTGAATTTCTCAAAAAACACGAAGTCTTTCAAACCTGATTTGCAAGCAGAATACCTCTGCTTGACAGTGCACGAGAAACCATTTTCCAGTGGCAAAGTTTGTCTTCCATGCAAACGGTCGCTTGAAAATGGAAAACTGCCACAGTTTGCAACCCCTGACCAAATAAGATGTAATACACCATTACCAGATGCAAGTGCACTTACAGAACTTGAGGAGAGACTTGTGTCTCTGCGAATTGCATTTTCTCAAATAAGACCTTGGGGCTATAAACGACCCCAGATGGGCTTAACAAGATCAATTATTAATGTGTCTGTTCAGCTAGATGTTGTGCAAAAAGAATTGCCACAATTCATTAGCAATACAAAGACAATTGTTGTGGCTTTGAAAAGATGCTTGCGATACAAAAATGCCTATCAGGTAGGCAAAGTGCGTGTGCATGCTGTTATGAAAGCATTAAAGGAATTATGTTCCAAGGCCCTGTACAAAGCACAAAACATTTGTATAAATGGCAACTAGAACAATGTTCTTGCAAAAGAAGATGGAAACTCTGCAGACACTCTCGAGAATCCTAGTGAATTTGATACAAGTGATGAATCGGAGAATGAAACACCTACTGAGACATTGGTGCATGGATTCATTGATTCACAGTGCATTCGTGACTTGCAAGACAAAATTGTTGAAATTGCACCTGCCGAGGGGCAGCGTCCACTTGGAATATTCAAGAACAAATTCGCTGAGGAAATGAACTTTCCAACACTCTTCTATGGAGATCCACGTGCCACTGATATTACAGAATGATTCAGTTATCATAAAATAGTCCGATGGGAGCTGCTACATTCAAGCGGTTACTTCTCCTGTCACATAACAAATTTGTTTTTCAAAACAATGCACATAATAATAGAGTAAGTTCTGTCCCGCATGTGGGTCCGAATAAGAAAAGGCTAGTTACAAGGAAGAAAGTTGTTGGCCAAGGATGTGAAGTACAAAGTAAACCTAGAAAAAATTTTGAAATCTGATATTGGATACATAGATTTCAAAAACATTCGCACCTCTTCTGACTATTTGCAAAAAAAATAAAATTGCAATGATTCGACAACTGGGCCCACCAACATTTTTCATCACATTTACAAGTGCAGAGCATTGTTGGGATCCATTGGTGGCTTTTGTATCTGACCTGCATAGGAATAGGAAACGTAAAAAAGAAATCGATACACTAGAAAATAATGACATTGACTACCTCATAAGAAAACACCCAGTGACATGTACTCGCTACTATAGACATAGAATAAATGCTTTGAGACAATTGATATGAAATGATGAAACGTTTTTCGGAAAAATATCAGACTACTTTTTTGTGACTGAATTCCAGAATAGGGGAAATGAACATGACCACGCACTATTGTGGATAGAGGGTGCACCAGTCTATGGAGATGACAACAATTCAGAGATCGAACAATTTGTGGATAAATACATAACATGCAACACAAATCATTTGGATCCAGAACTTTCCAAATTCCATAGACATTACCATACAAGAAGTTGTAGAAAAAAAAAAAACTCGCATTGCAGATACAACTTTCCCGTGCTGCCAATGAGAGCTACAAGAATCATAGAGCCACTTAGTTTAGAGGACAATGTTGTTGTTGAGAAATCTAAATCCTTGTTCTCATTCCTATAACAAGGATAATTTGATGAGCTGATGAGATTTAATGCCTTCTTGACAGAGGTAAATCTATGAGAAGATGAGTACATCCAAGCCATACAATGTACGCTTAGGCAACCAATAGTTTTACTTAAACAAAAAATTTCCCATATTTGGAACAACAGTTTCTCCAAGGACATGCCAGTTATGTGGAAAGCAAATACATATGCACAGTACGTGCTCAATGCATATGCTACAACATCGTATTGTACCTCATATATGAAAAAGCTTGACAAATCTATGACAAGTGCATTCGGAAGAATACACAAAGAACATGAAATAAGTCATATTGAAGCCATACAAATGATACACACACTTGGCAATACATTGCTTAATCTTCAACAAATGTTTGCTCAGCAAGCAATTCACATTGAACTTTCCGTGCCCCTCACTTGTAGTTCAAGAAAATGTGTCTTCATAAACACATCTCCACTTGAAAAACACACATTTGTGCTTAAACCACCGGTTTTGCTACAACAAGAGCCTGACAATTCAGAAGACATGCTATGTCGCTCTATTGTTGATTATTACCTCCAACGTCCATCTCCTATTAGGCATATCTGCTTAGCATAATTCGTATTGCATTACAAAAAAAATGGTGCACCCATATCAAAAAGAAAAAAACCCTCTGTGATACGGTTTGTCAAATACAATAAACATTGTGACTATGAAAACTATTGTAAAGAAAAAATATTGTTGTATGTTCCGTTCGATGAAAATGAAGAGACATTAAAACATAACTTCTCTACATGGGCGGTTGTGTATGTTGCGTCTGAGACTATAGTGCACATCAATGAAGCTATATTTACCTATAATGTTAATCCAACATGGGGTGATCTATAAGTTGCACTTAATGACCTAGAAAACCCTGACGATCATGATGAGACATTCAAAAACCGAAAAACAACCAGAATTCCTTTCGAGTCCTATGACTTACAAGCGGATTTGCCTTGTGCTCCAGCAGGTGGAAGTGAAAAACGTATCAATCTTGGTTTTCAAGTCACAAAACATCCTTTGCTAATTTAAAATAATGATTACCACATAATAAGACGTCTGTTGAATCACGAAAAACAAACAATTCTAAAGGACATTGCTCTTAAAAAACGCTTGAACATGGACAGTCTTGTGCACTTGTTCCTTACAGGAGGAGCAGGAACATGCAAGACATTCACAATGAAAGCATTGTTCCAAATGCTTATACAAATATATGATTCAAAAAATTCCTCTGATCCTATGAAACCAAAGGGCCTAATAGTTGCATAAACAGGAAAAGCAAAATATAATGCTGGTGGAACAATAGTCCACTCTGCATTTTTAATGCCTTTTAACAAGTCACGGTTTCTTCCACTTAGCAAGGAAATGTTGGATACATTATCTAATCTTTATAAGGAAATCCAACTTGTCTTTATAGATGAAGCATATTTGATTGGGATTCAGTTCTTGTATTCCATTGACAACTGACTAAGAAGCATAAAACATGTGCACACGAAATACTTTGGAAACATTATCATGATATTATGTGGGGATCTTTACCAGGCATAGCCCATCCAAGATTATTTGATATTTGAACAACCTACCGTTAACATGGAAACAATCACTCATGACTTCTGGAGATACAATAGTAAATTCTTTGAGCTTCATACTACAATGTGCCAGACAAATGAAACATTCATTGCAATTCTGAATAGAATGCGCACAAACAACCAAACATATGATGACTTGACCTATATCAATTCGAGGTGCTTATGGCCTGCACCAACAGGCCCAATGTTCCCTTACCTGTTCTACATAAATAAGGATGTTGCAATGCATAAGAACCACATGCTATCACTCATGCCTGGTGACAATATCATCATCAATTCAATTGACCTGGAAGAAGACAACCATGGAAATGTGCCACGTCATGAACATTCAATCACTTTACCTTTGCAACTTGTCTTCAAATTAGAAATGTTGGTTGAAATATATGCCTGTAACTATGATTCACAGGATGGATTGGTCAATGGTGTAGATGGAATACTCAAAGGCTATATGAAGACAAAAACAATCGATGTCCTTTGGATTAAGTTCCATGAACCGCATATAGACAAGCAACAAGCAACCAAATTGTCTTATCTATATAATTCAAACACTGGAAGTGATTGGACACCTATTTTTCGAATATCAAAGCCAATATCGACATCAGCAAAGACAGGTCAACTGAAGATTCAAAAACAGTTTCCGATTAAACTTGCATGTGCACGTACAGTCCACATATCACAAGGACTAACACTTGATAATGTTGCATTTCAGCCTGCTGGAATTCAGATACATGGACTTGTATACACAACACTGTCCCATGTCAGAAGCATAGACTCCTTGTATTTACTAAGTCCTCTCACAAAAGATAACTTCAAAGTGAAACAAAAAGTTGATATTGAAATGGAAGGACTGAGGACCATCGTAAAATGGCAACTGAACTATGATTACCAATCCATACAAACAAATTCATCTGTATCAATTCTCTTGCTTAACACACACAACTTAAATGCACACATGGATGATATACTGAATGACTATGATATAATGCAATCCGATATTCTATGCTTGCAGGAAACACACATGGCATTATGCATGCAGAACAAACAATTCCCAAATCACAATTGCATATCAATTTACATTGCACATGGGGTGATGATACTGGTGAAAAAACATGTACTAATCTTGGACCATATACATATTGAAGAAAAGAATGTTGAAGTGGTGCTTGCAATTTTTTTTTTCTATGAAACAGAAGTTGCAATACTGAATCTGTATGTTGCTCCCCATGCAACATTCTCCAACATAGTAGATGCTATTTCCAATGCATTGGGCCATTTCCATCTGAACAGACCCATTGTACCTGTAGGAGACTTCAATATTGACATGCTACAAAATAGTGGCAGAACAAAAGAATTGGAAAACTACATGTTTACTAAACAATTTTTCGTTTACTTTGTCTGTATTTGTCGAACTTGTTTGCAGCTATGTTTTATTTTTATTTTGCACCTAGAGCCCGCCATTCTGTAGGTCTGCCATCCAACATAAATGCAATGTTGAGCCAGTCAGTCCGCAAGTCCACTTGTCAATTTGTATATCTCCCAACTATGGGTGCTATTTGCAGGACATAAAACATTAGAGGCCCAATGTACAACCCGCAATTCCACGATCCGAATAAGTGGCTAAGTATGGAATAAGGGATCTGTGCATATTTGGTATATGTATTGCTCGTTTCTGGGAGCCCGCCAGCACTGGATTTTGTGTGTTAACTTGTATATCATGGAAATCACTAGAAGTAGAATGTTGACCCGACCAACCCACAAATCCACTTGTCAATTTGTATATCGCAGAGTTGTGGATGCTATTTGTGATGCACCCAACAATAGAGGGCCATTTTTGACCCCACTATCCTGAGAACCCGCGATCCAAAAAATGCACATGCTCTATAAAATCTCAGCCACCCTACAAGTCCGCTTGTAAATTTGTATATCACAGAAGTTTGTGTGTTATTTGTGGGATACAGAACAATAAAGGCCTATTTTTTGAGCTCGCCAGCCCAAGAACCTGCGATCCAGAAAGTGGCCAAGTATGGAATGCAATATCCATACATGCTCTATAAAATCTCACGTCCATACTTTATAAAGGTAAATATATAGTTTTTCTTGGTTTCTACACATACTGATTTGGTCACCACACAGTTGGTGTTGCACATGAATTATGAAATATGCACTGCGATTCGGAACGAACCCTTCGGTTTCCTTAGCCAATTTTATGCTCGCGGGTCCCCTGGTATGCCTTATCAAACTCTTGTTCCCCATGTTCGGAATGTACATATTGTATCGAAAACTTGGTAATGTGGAAGATTTCATGTCTATCTACTCTTGTGCCTGAGACTTCGGTGATCTACAATTGGACCCAGTTTGGAAGCTTGCAACTCATTTGCTAATTTTCTTTAATTAAATTTTACAATATCAATATTCATTATTAATAATTTAGTTCTTGAAAATGATTTTTTTAGATAATGTTAGCTGTATAACATATATGTTGAGCACCCCTGTCCGATAACCTGCGATCCAAAAAGTGCCTTGAGTATGTAAGTCCGCTTGTCAATTTGTATATCGCTGTTCTCCGAGTGCTGCAGACCGATACAAGTGCAATGTCCAACCAACCAA
Organism: Picea mariana; assembly: GCA_032191745.1. Lineage (NCBI taxonomy): Eukaryota > Viridiplantae > Streptophyta > Pinopsida > Pinales > Pinaceae > Picea > Picea mariana. The sequence goes on from JASDQU010222295.1 coordinate 6,475, forward strand.
TTAAATTGTGGAATATCAAAATTTTATATCGCGGAACTTTGATCCGTAAACAATTGGCATCCTGGGCCCGCCAACCCTGCAGTTCCTCTGTCAGTTTATATATCAAGGAACTCCGAGTACTATTTGGAGGACACAGAACAATAGAAGTGCAATGTTCAACCCGTAAGTCCGCTTCTCAATTTCTATATCATGCAAGTCTGGGTACTATTTGTAAGACATAGAGCAATAAAGCCCCACTTTTGAGCCCACCAGCCCGAGAACCTGCAATCCAAAGACTATACATGCTTCCCTTCGCTATGCTCCCTGAGAGCCTACACAAAGTCACACTTTCCATACTTAGCCACTTTCCCGCAATTCCCTGAATATACAAACCCTCCGCTGAACTGCACCATCATGCCCTCTTACGTTTTATGCATTTTGCAGTCAACAATTCTGACTCATGCAGTTTCACCATTGGACACTCACCAGTTTCACCATGCAGTTTCAGACTTGGCCATTCCTTCCTTGCTTTCTCTTCCTCATCCCCGTCACCTTCGCACATGTCCATAATAAGAAATAATGTTTATACACACACACACACACACACATATATATGCCTTGTTTCTAAATCTTTAATGATAACATGTCATTGTGCAGGCACCGTTTGAGCTGTCATTGATGCACGCAAGGATCAAGAAGTTCTGCCATTAATGCAATATTTGCGGAGGCTTTTGTTATCCCTTCCCAGTCTTAATTTCAAATACCATGGAATTTCATTTGCACGTCATCATCTTGGTTCCTTCACGAAACCTCCAATCCTTAAATGTTTTTCGCCATAACTACCACCTTGGCACTTCTAAGTATGTAATAATTAAGCTTTACTTCTAACAGGTCACCATACAACACGCATAGATATTATCATTATTGAGGAGATTTTCTATTCGCACGCATTGAACCAATGCTTCTGGGGGGTTATATTGTCCCCTCCATTTCTTCATTTCAAGCAGCGTCTGGAGCAAACCAACATTTTCATTAACTACTAGCAGCAACTCCACAACATTTTTGTAGAGACATAGTGAACATCTTCCTCACAAGCTTCCCATGCAGAAGAGGGGGAAAAGAATTGTAGGGGAGGCGGAGCAACCCAAAATTTAGAGTGAAAACATGGATCTTGACACTGATCTGGATAGCATATTTTGTAACCTTGATCAGCCCAAAGACACAATTGACCATGCCTACCCAATGGACATGGTTGATACTGAAATTTTTGACGAAGATGAATCCTTCGTATTCCAGAGTGTTGTTTTTGAAAGCGAATAAAAAAAATTAATCATTGAAAAAAGAGATGTAAAAAATAAGAGAAGAAAACATCATTCAAAACTTGACCTTGCCAAAATGCAGGCGTCCAAAATATCTCAACTTTACCTGGCAATCGAAGATGCTCTTCATGATTCCATTGGATTTATTGAGGCCAAGAATGCCAGACTAAAGAACCGGATTAAGGAATTAGAGGAAGCTTTGTTTCCTATGCCATTGCTTGGCAGTCCTTTGGAAATAGCCATGCCTGTGACTACCTGCACCCCTACAACAAATCTAAAAGGATCCTCCAACTTCCTCGCATCCTGTAGAGGATATGTGGAAAAAATATCAACAAAAGAATGGAACTGATTACTAAGGCCTGGGAAACATCACAGAAGATAGATTCCCTGGGGAGAAAGGCGCATAACTTGCTCCAACTTCTACAGACGGATTTAAAAAATGAAGAAACTTTCTATTTTCACACAGTCATCCCTTTTTCCTTTCATGTCAACAACATGCCAAACACAACAAGAAGACAACATGATCTCCTGTCCAAAAAATGACTCACTCAATTAGAAGCATGCTGGAAAGAGAAGGTGAAGAACCCGTATCTCATCGTCAAATCATGTGAGAAAGCAATATCAAAGAAAGAAAAATTATTCACAAAGCTCAACAAAATAGAGTTAGTAGGAAGGACAAATGACTTCCAGGACCCCAACTTAATCATCAACTCACTGGCGTTAACCAAGCAAGCTTTCGATAAACAAGTTGATAATTTTAAGGCCTTGTCTTTAGAAAATTTTTACAGGATTCTTGAATATCATGAAGAAGAGGTGGACAACTGGCTAGTCTGGTATTCGGTACAGAATGGAGACATTCACCAGGTTCTATGTAATCTTTCTATTGATCTAAGCAAGTTAGAAAATGAACTTTTCAGCATTAAAATCCAGAATGACATCAACGTTTCCCCCTTGAGAAGCTATATTGAAGAGAACTTGAAGTGGGTCGCCGACGAAATCCAACAGGAGAATGCATAAATCATTTGTTTATCAATACATTTATTCAAGTGGGTCGGCGACAAAAACCAACAGGAGAAGGCATCAGCAAGAAAATACCAAAATTACTTTTATGTACCATGCCTATAAGTGTATATTGATAGTCCTTTCTTTATCAATCCAGTTATTCCACCTTTTCTGGGTAGGAATCTATAGCCAAAAACTGAGATCTTCCCATTTCTACTTTTTAGTTATTACACTCTACTGTGTCCAACTTCTTCTTTCCACAGTCCTATTTCTTGTACATATTTCTCTTATGGTCCGTGGGAGCCCCAATTCCAGTCTATATGACAAACACATTTACATTTCCAGGAATATGTAACAAACTATTCTTTTTTTCATATATTCCAAATAAAACTATTCTTTTGTCTCCTTATATATTTATGTGTTCCTAGATTTTTATCTTCAACTATGTTGAATGTGAAGACATTATGTTGTCTCCTTATATATTTATGTGTTCCTAGATTTTTATCTTCAGCTATGCTGAATGTGAAGACATTCTATTTATTTTATTTCAATTCTCTTTTTTTCTGATGCATATTTTCTCCTGCCTGGTCATTTTCAAAATTAAGTATGAGATAAATCACTCACTCAAATTTGAGATATCATATTTCACACACACACACAAACACACACATATATATATGTTTCTTTAAATTTCCAGGAATATGTAACACATTTTATTATTGTTTTATATAAATGTCATAAAATTGTGTTACACTACTTTTTTGCTACTCACATGTATAAAGAGTATGTCATTTCTTGCATCTTTACCACCTGTCCATACTGCTTGCCACAAAGGCCCTTCAAATTAAAATAGTCTGCAAGTCCGCTTGTCAATTTGTATATCATGAAACTTTGGATGCTCTTCGTAGGCCATGGAACAACAAAGGCCCAATTTTCATCCCGCCAACCCAAGAACCGACGATCCAAAAACTGCCCAAGTATGGAATGAGGGCTCCGTGAAAGTATGGAATGAGGGCTCCATGCATGCTCTATAAAATCTCATCCCCATACTTTATAAAAGTACATATTTAGTATGTATAAAAGTAAATATTTACTTTATAAAATTATGTTTTTCGTATGTATCATTTATGCTGTCCAGGAACCTATGATTTGATAAATTTCAATTTCTTCTGTCCAGGAACCCATGTTTTAAAGAAAACTAATTCGGGAATTCTATTTTTTTGGTCCTTTTGTCCACCACCCTATGTAATAGACATTGGTACTATTTTTTTGTGCTTTTGTCCACCCGTGTATGTAAAATGTATGTAAAGATAACTAATTCGCAAATGCTAAATTTTTTGGACACGAGCCCGTTAAAATTCAAATAATCCACAAGTTTGATTGTCAATTTGTATATCACAGAACTATCGGTGCTATTTGTAGGACACAGAACAACAGAAGCCCAATTTTCAGGTCCCTAGCCCGAGAACCCGCGATCCAAAAACTGGCTAAGTATGGAGTAAGGGTTCCATGCGCTATATATCTAGTTAATCAAATTACATATTCGATATGTATAATTTATGCTGTCCAGGAACCTATAATTTGATAATTTTCAATTTCTTGTGTCCATCAGCCCTTGTTTTAAAGAAAACTAATTCAGAAATGCTAGTTTTTTTGTGCTTTTGTCCACGAACCTATGTAACAGAAGTAGGTCCTTAAAATTCAAATACTCTGCAAGTCTGATTGTCTATTTGTATATCGCGGAACTTTGGGTGCTATTTGTAGGGCACAAAACAATAGAAGCCCAATTTTTAGCCCGCGAGCCTGAGAACCCGCAATCCAAAAACTGGCTAAATGCTAGTTTTTTTTTGCTTTTGTCCACCAACCTATGTAACCGATGTAGGCCATTAAATTTCAAATAGTCCGCAAGTCTGATTATCAATTTGTAGGGCATGGAACAATAGAAGCCCAATTTTCAGCCCGCCAGCCTCAGAACCCACGATCCAAAATTCAAATAGTTTGCAAGTCCAATTCTCAATTTGTATATCGCAGAACTCTCGGTGCTATTTGTAGGCCACAGAACAACATAAGCCCAATTTTTAGCCCGCCAGCCCGAGAACCCGGAATGAGGGTTTCGTGCATTCTCTATATATCTACTTAATCAAATTACATATTTGATATGTATAATTTATGCTGTCCAGGAACCTATAATTTGATATATTTCAATTTCTTGTGTCCAGGAGCCCTTGTTTTAAAGAAAACTGATTCGGGAATGCTAGTTTTCAGCCCGCTAGCCCGAGAACCCACGATCCAAAAATTCAAATAGTCCACAAGTCCGATTCTCAGTTCGTATATCGCAGAACTCTCGGTGCTATTTGTAGGCCACAGAACAATAGAAGCCCAATTTTCAGCCTGCTAGCCCGGGAACCCAGAATGAGGGTTCCGTGCATGCTCTATATATCTACTTAATCAAATTACATATTTGATATGTATAATTTATGCTATCCAAGAACCTATAATTTGATATATTTCAATATCTTGTGTCCAAGATCCCTTGTTTTAAAGAAAACTAATTCAAGAATGTTAGTTTTTTTATGCTTTTGTCCACGAACCTATGTAACAGACGTAGGCCCTTAAATTTCAAATAGTCAACAAGTCTGATTGTCAATTTGTATGTCGCGAAACTCTGGGTGCTATTTGTAGGGCATGGAATAACAGAAGCCCAATTTTTAGCGCGCCAACCCAAAAAACCACATTCTCTATAGATCTACTTAATCAAATTACATATTTGGTATGTATAATTTACGCTATCCAGGAACCTATAATTTGATAAATTTCAATTTCTTGTGTCCGAGAGCCCTTTTTTTAAAGAAAACTAATTCGAGAATGCTAGTTTTTTTGTGCTTTTCTCCACGAACCTGTGTAACAGATGTAGGCATATGTATGCATGAGTAGGGAAATTTAGGGCTATAACAGATTCCCCCTAATGTGTGATGTCAGAGCAATTGATGGCCGAAATACATTACAACATCTTCACCAATGTACCAAAATCAAGTGAGCCCGGGACCAAAGTTCGGGAGGTGCCATCTGCAAAACAACAATTGTCTCTCTGAGGCAGGCATACCCATGCTCGGGATGAACTGAATGATGGCTTCCAATCAAATACACTACAGATCCATGTCGTATAACTATATAAAGTGTAGCCGTGAGCAATGCAAAGTGGATCTACATCTCAAAATCAGTCGAAGATATACAAGTATAGTATGCATATTCAAGAAGATAGTGACACCTGCGACTGGAGATGAGGCCTTCATAGCTCGACCAACAAATTCAAGATCTTAAAAACTTAGGTAGGAGTACAATGGGAGTGTATAACTCACTACTCTGAGGTCTTCGACAGTCTGTTGGGAAAATACAGGAGGATATCAATGATCAAGAAGAGAACTTTGTCGATTTCAAATCTGGACTTGAATGGACTCTCGAGATGGAAGAATTATGAAATTCAAGAGACAAAATATAGAAAGGACGACTTAGGTTGGGTAAAAATTCCCTTGGACAAAAGCATGAAAGATGATCAAACTCAGGCAGCATGACATTGACATAAGTTTGTGATGCGGGAAGCAACACAAACTCTCCATATATTTGGAATAGTAACCAAACGGAGGAGGACACAACTCTATGTAGCAAGAACAACTTCCTAAGGTCATATTAGATCCCAATTCTTGACGAACAAACGGAAGGATGTGATTTTTCCAGGGAAATTATCTTTTCTTCTGAAAAAAGAATGTATATTTCATGTCCCCTCTTTTTGGAATATTTGATTTTTTTGTCTTTTCAATTTTTTAAGAGCTTGAAAAAGAATAAAAGAATGCTACGTTACAAAGGAGGAATGAGTGTCGCGACAAGAAAACTAGTTCCAAGCACATGGAACACACTAATGCTCAGGGAAAAGTGACATGTGCAGGATAAGGACACTTGGGGAAAATTCCTCCATGGGTCAAGGTGTTAGGTCGCAGAGGCAAAAAGTGTTGCAAGGCTTTCATATACAGAATTCTTCAAAGGTTCAATTGAGAGCAACATGGATCCAAAATTAGGCCAAAGATGCAAAGATGAGACCCACAATGTGATTAAGCAACACACAATGACACCCCTTCTATGTAATTTTTTACAAGCCCGGAGAAGGTAAGCTTGGTAGTTTTTCCATATTTAGAGAGTCTGAAAAAACACAAAAGAAGACTCTACGGAGTACTTTTTAGAGAGATAGTCTAGTCGGTTTGAAAAAGGGTTAAAATTGCACCAAAAAGATGTCTATTCAAAACCATTTTAACGAGTGTGACAAAGACAAGATCACTTGGCAATATTTTCAATTTTAAGGAGTCTGAAATGAGCTTAAATATGGACTCACAATCTTTTTCTGGGTTTATTCTCCTTAGCCCGAAAAAGTATAAAAGTAACTGAGGAGAACTCTCCTGACGAGACAAATATCTCGAGGCATACCTTTTCCCACTCTAATCTAGACGTTGGAAAAATGGTTAAACTCATGCCAATAGATTTTCTTCCAGACCAATTTAACGAGTGTGAAGGAACAAGGTCACTTGACAATCTTTTGAATTTTAGGGAGCGTGAAAAGAGCTTAACTATGGACTCCGGGGGGTTCCTTTTTCATAAGTAATTTCCAAGACTGGAAAAAGGTGATAAACCAAAACCAAGGAAAATGTTCCTTTTTCGAAGATTTAGTCCCTCAGGCCCGAAAAAAGGTTAAACTTATGCCTGAGAATACTCTTCTAGCGAACCGAAGTTCCTAGAGCATACCTTTATTCGTAAAATTAACCATCTGAAGCGAAAAGGGTTAAACTACTGCCGAACAGATGTGCCTTCAAATTTGAGTTTGGTGAGTGTGAAGGGAAACAATATCACTTGACAATCTTTTCATTTTTAGAGAGTATGAAAAAGGCTTAAAGAAGACTCCAGGGGGCTACTTTTCTCAGTTAATCCAGACAAGATCGAAAAGAATAAATATAGTCTCGTTGGATGCTGCTTTCAAATTTCAAAGTGGGATTGAAAGAAAACAAAGCGTGCTCATTAGGGAGTCCCGAGGGTAAGGCAAAGAATGATGATTAATAAAAGAATGAGGCTTCAATATGTAATCATGATGGGACTAACAAGTACTCCCAAGCATATAGTCAAAACTGACAGCATGGATGCCAAACTACAACAAAGGATTTACCTAGGGAATCCATGTAAAGATAGGATCTACCACCTAATTATGACGTGTCTAAAGCAGCTAAGAAGGTTACGTGTCACACTTTAGTGGGGTCGATCCTAAGGACAAATGAACCAGGAAAATGATAATGAAAAAATGGAAGTAGGGAAAAACCTAACCTATATACCAGTTTCGAGGTCAATACCTGTCAGAAGAGATCAATATGATGAACAAAATGTCAAAGAAAAATGTCTCCAAGATGTTGTATATAAGGCCAATAACACTCATCCAGAAGTCAATAAATCCAATATAGATAGGAACTTCAAAAAATTAGAGGTTCTATTGAGTACAAAACTTGAAAACAAAAAAACTAGACTATACAATATGTACAAGGCACCGCACAGTCGCATGGCTCATGCATGGTAGTAGTTCATGTAGAGGCCTCTACTAGGCTCTGACCAAGAGTCTCTTCGATAGTCAACCTCAAAAGTGTTTAAAAAGTGAAGAAAAAAAAAAATACGGTGTAAGTCTTCCAACGGTATCGAAACCGTAGTCATGGCTTCAAGGATAACCTGATCTGAAGGAAATTCAAAATCTGAGAAATTACACGAACGAGGAGGCTCAACACTCCCAAAGGATGAGGTAAACTGACCATATTCCATATGATGATGGAGGTTCTGGCCAGGACTGGCAGAGTCTATCATCAAAGAATCACAAGCACAAGAGCTTGAGGATCTACAAACAGTGAGATCATACTCAAAAGGAGACGTAAGATCACTTGGACCAAGAGGGGGAAGGAAGGGCTCCCATGCCCCCATTAGATAAACCAATGGATCATTTTTTGAGACCAAGTCTCGAGAAGGAAAACATGATTGCACAGGTTTCTACTCAGAAGCAATTGAACATCGAGGATAAGACGCCGCATAATTAACCCATGGTGGGGTAGAGTCTACATAAACACTAGGAAAATATAAAGGAGCAGCCTAAACTAACGTCGAATTATGATGGTGATTATCATATTCCAGTTGGTTGATAGTGACAATGCTTCCATTGTGAGGGAAATGCATCACTCGGAAGAGCGTAGACACCATGACATTCATAGCATATACATAATCATGCCCTAGAAGCATATTGAAATCTAATGGGCCTTGCACCACTATAACATTGACAATGACAGTCTTCCCACCTAATGAGATAGGAAACTGAGGAAGAATCCCCAAATATTTACTAGGACGTCTGTCAAAATCCAACAGCTCATGCGATGCAGACGCAAGCTTGGGAGAACCCAAATCTTGCCAAGCCGAGGGGGATAAAATACTTGTAGAGGATCCTTCATCTACAATACATCGGTAAATGTTATTTGAATTAAACAAAACCCTTATTTGAAAGGGTGCAGAAGAAGGAAGACAAGGCTCAATAAGGTCATTCTAATCAAAGGAAACCATCCTAGGACTTGGGGGGGGGGTGGTGCTCGAAGTGAGTGGAATTCCCCCTTGTTATGAAAGTACTGAACTGGAAATGCTAAGAACATAGTTGGTAGACACATCACTCCCCGAGAGAAGAGAGGGATCAGACGAAGATTGCATCGATGTGACCACTTTTAGATGTGAAACTCTCTAAGAGAAGAGTGGGATCAACCAAAGATTGCATCGGTGTGACCACTTCCTCAACCACTGGCTGAATAGGCTGCGAGACTATATGGTCTATAGGTACCTCACCCCCCAAAATGGGAGTGGGATCAATCAAAGATTGCATCTGCAGGACCACTTCATCAACCAAAGGTTGAATAGACTTTGAGGAAACCTCAGAAGACTCAAAATTAGAAGAGCTTGTAGATAGGGACCACAATCTTTGTACCTCTAGTAGGCCATGGCATACATGAGTAAGGTGATCTCCCTTGCAAATCTTACAAGGGAACTTAGGCTTATGTCCTATTCGTCTAGGTTTGTTAATAGAATCAATGCCCCGAGCATGACTAGTAGTGGTTAGTTGTTTTTCCCAAACATGACTAATAGAGGTTGGTGATTGGTCGATAACATGACTCATAGAGGCTACAAACCTATTACCAGTATGACTAGTAGTGACTGGACTTTTTTCCCAGCATGACTTGCGGAGGTTGGGTGTTGGTATTCAACATGACTTGCATAGCTTGATGATCTATCTCTAACATGACTCGCAGAGGCTGGTTGTTTATCCCCATCATGACTTGCAGAGGCTAGGTGGTGGTGTTCAACATGACTTACAGAGGTTGACGAACTATCTCCAAAATGACTCACACAGTTTGGTGATTTCTTCTTCATATTCTTCCTCTTTCTATTTCATTTAGACTTCCGGTTACTAGTAGTTATACTTTCACCAGGGAAGGAAGAAGGAGGAGGAGAATAATTTGTTGATGAAGGAACATCAACATGATGCCCATGACATAAGGCACTTAACTGGGAAGCTTCAAGAGAATTTGGGACATTTGGAATGGTACCCAACCAAATCAGTAGTCCCACATTCAACCTAGGAATGTACAAAGTGGCCATCTATGGGACACCAAAATTTCCAAAGAAAGGAAAAGAACAAGAATCCCCTTGTGAAGGGGTTCCTTGGTTGTTATCATCAGTAACTTTATCCATGAATATCTTATGCACAGGTTCTCCCCTTGCGGGATCATTCAAGTACGTAAAACTCTCACACGCTGACTTTGACGAACCAATATTATAAAAAACAATGCCTATAAAGAGGCAACTCCATGTTTCTAAGCGGAAGACCGAGAAGTCCTCATGACCGACAGAGTGGGCAGTCTACCACTTTAGGTCAGAGACCCAAAGAAATGATAGACTAACTCACTATGGAAAACTAGGGAGCACAGAGCACACACTAAAAGTTTCCTAAAGATAAATCAAGAAATCAACTAACTAGTGGGAATGATGGTTACACCAATTGACACTAGAGAAACTAACCAGTGCAAGTGCAACTTGAACACGGAAGCACCCTCCGGGTATACTCTGCGAAGCGCAATCTGACTTCCGCCCTAGGTACCACGATATACCCCCGCAGTCACCTGTGTAAGTCCGTAAAATATGGGGAAATAGGTTGTCATCTCGCAGCCAGTCACCAAGAGGGTATAGTCGACAGTCAGGAAGATCGTAATGAGCAGGATAACAAGTCTGAAGCCCTTCAAGGGTGCCGAAAGAAATTGGTCTAGAAGCCAACTGAGGATCTTGAACGGATTCGAGGTATATGAAGCTTCGTAGGAAAATTCGATTGGTATTATTCTTGAGAAAAACCTTTAATATACAATCCCCACTACATTTAGTCCAACTTTGGAGGGGTTGTCTCCTCTTCCTTTTCTCACATGACCTCATGTTTATTCCCTTTGTTAGAGTGGGGTCCCAACTAACTCTTACGACACTGGACTTAAAACACTCCCTATCTCAGACTACAATGTTTGTTTTAAAGTGGCCTTGAAGAGTTTCCTCTTCACACCTAATTCAAGGCCCTAAAACGCTAAAATAGTCAGTGAACCCTACAAACAGAAAGTCTAATATATTTTAGATTAAGCGTTAATTTTAAGGCTTGATTTATGCAAAAGGTACGGTCGTGCAACTAATGGTGTTTCAGACTCTTGCAAAAACTGAAACTTATAAGAACACTGGCAAAGAAGGATTTTCTTTCTTATTTTTGTTTTGAAATTCATTCAAGATGAGAAGAAAACACAACACTATGGTAATTTCTTTTTCTTTTTCAAATAACAATGCAAAGCAAATGCAAATAAAGAAAGAGACCTAAAAACTATGTTTTTTTATATTTTCTTCCAATCAAAGCAGAACTAACAAAAGATGCTAAAAGAAACTGATGAATACACAATTCATGCCCCCCCCATGAAT
>JASDQU010222299.1:0-13626 GCA_032191745.1 Picea mariana
AAGGGGATAAGATATTAAATATAGGGATAATATAATAAATAAGGGGATAAGATAATAATAAATGAGCTAGATGATCTTCTTTGTTTTTAGAGAAAATAGTAACGTCATCCAGGTAAACTACGACAAATTGATTGATTAAGCCTCAGAAAGCGATGTCCATCGCTCTCTGGAAAGTGGCACTGGCATTTATGAGTCCAAAGGGCATCTTTATATAAGAATAGGTGCCCCACGGACTGCGGAAGGTGGTTTTGAGTTGGTCTCTAGGGGACATCAGGACTTGGTTATACCCTAAAAAACCATCCAACAAGGATAATCTTTCAGAACCAGATACCTGTTGAAGGATCTGTTCCATGGGAGGGATAGGGTAGTTGTCTTTATCAGATGCTTGATTAATATTTCGGAAATCGATGCATAGTCAGATTTCACCACTCTTCTTCTGGACAGGGACAAGATTAGAGACCCATTGTGTGTGCCTAACTGGGAAAATTATCTTAGCATTTAGGAGTTTGTTTAATTCCTTCTTGACAGTTGGTTCGAGTTTTGGGTGCATTTTCCTTAACTTTTGTTGAAAAGGTTCGGTTTGGGGTTTCATCGGAATAACGTGTTGTATGATGTTAGGATCAAAGGTTTTTAGGTCGTCGTATGTCCAAGAAAAAACATCTTTGAATTCCTTAAACAATTTAATAAATGCTGCTTTTTTTTTCTCAGAACACCCCACCCCTAAATTAATGCACTGTGGGTTGTCTTTAGTTCCCAAATTTACTTTTTCATGCGTCAAAGAGGAACTATTCATTTTACAGTTCACTGATTTTCAGAACTTGTCGTGAAGATCATAAAATTTTTCTAATCTAACTACAGATTTTGGGATAGAATTTACCATGTCTGACGAAGATTCTGGAGATCTTGGATCTGGTATTACCGTAAAGTCAAGAAGATTTTTTTCATGAGTACCTTCGTCGATCACCGCACCCTGGAAAGCTTCTTCCATATGCAAGAAACTTATAATCTGTTGATCGTCATCGAAGACTCTCCAATTCGTGATGTTGTCTGGGATGGACGGTCTGAACAATAGTTCGACGAAGAATGCATTCAAAGATAAGCCTTCTGTAGGGAAAAGTTTCAAAGCAACGTTAGCTAACAAATTAGCTTCCGAATTATTCAATCTAGGAATAGAATTTATGTTAAATGCGGCAAACTTATTCATCAAATTCCATACCTCAGTTTGGTAGCTTTTAAGGTGCGGAGATAAACAGTGTATAGAATTTTTTACCTGTCTAACCACGATTTCCAAATCACCAAAGATAGTCAAATTTTGAACGTTCATATCTAATGCTTTTTTGAGGCCTTGCAATAGTGCCTCGTATTCGACCATGTTGTTTGTACATTTGAATTCTAACCTACAAGCAATCAGGGTCTTGTTACCTGCTGGATCGATGATCACGCAACCTGCACCAGCTCCTTCCTTGGATTTTGACCCATCAAAGTAAAGAGACCATATTTGATTGTTTTCGGTTGCATGTGACCACCGAGTAGAAACTATTGGCTGCGTATATGTCAAAATTTTAGACTGTTGTTCTGGGTTAGTGATAGTGGAAGTTTCGGCCATGAAATTACCGAAAAAAGTATCCATCCCCTGTATTTCGGGCGAATCGATAGAAGGAGTGAATGGTTCATTGGGATCATTTAAATCAGTGACCGTGAACTTTAGATAACGTTCACGATTTACCTTGATTCTGTTGGGCTTTCCATTCTCGGGCAGCCACAAGTGAGACCATTCCGTCGCAAAATAACCGTGTAATTTTTCTGACCAGTTTCTGCTTAAAAATAGACCATAAACTTCTGGGAAATATACAACAATAATATCAATCACTTGATGAACCTTAGGGTTAGACGACAATCTTATAAGCACATTTCTTAATTCTCCTATCACTTTAACACTAGTTCGATCAAGCTGGATAATCTTCAAGGTGGATGGTTGAACTTCGGCATTAATCTTTTGACAAACAGACCAAGGCATTATGTTAGATGACGCTCCTGAATCTACCATGCAGTTATGCACATTCCTATTGAAAATTTCAAAAGTTAACAAAAATGGAGGAACATTTCTACGAGTACTAATAGTGGAAGCTTGTTGCTTTTTACTCGCGGCCTCTAAAACTGATTTATCTACATTTGTTACATTATTTACAGGAAGGTCTCTTTTTTCATGAGGATCAGAAGTAGTTTTGGTGGAGGCCCTCTGAGGAACTTTGGGGTTGTTCTGAACACCTTTGTTACTGCTTGGATTGCCATTTTTGCTGTTCTCTACAATATTTTGTAGCATTTTTTGTAAAAGAAAAGGGAATTTTAATGATTCATAAACAGAAATGTTAGCCCTAAGCTTTTTTAGATCTTCAACCAAATCATAATCTAATCTTGGGTTTACTAAATTCTGTTTAGTCTCAGTTGATTTAGACTGTTTTGAAGGGAAATTCGTAGTGATTTCAGAAGAAGGCTTGTTTGCTATCTTACTCCTAGTATTGTAAGAATGCACTGTTTCGAAATTAGCTTGAAAATACTATCCGAAAAATGTCCAAAAATGTTCGAAGAGGATTAATCTTCTTCTACTGTCTCTTGTTCAACTACTTCTTTAGGGATCTCGAGAGGCATCAAGTTATCATGTGCTTCTAGAATCGTTTGAATAGTGAATTGCAGGCTTTCTAGATTTAGGCCTTCAGTATTTGAATTAGGTCGGTTGGTGGGAAAAGGCTTCCTAAAAGGGGGTTTGTAAGGTCCTTTGCTCAAAGAATATTCTTCAGCCATCCTTTTCAAATCTATAACTTGGTTGGACAGTTTTTGAATGACTTTCTATAAGTTTTCTAAATCTAAGCTTTCAGGTTGAGCTTTGTTTTGGGAAGGCCTAGGGAGGATTTTGATTTTCTTTTTGGAAGATGAACTAGTCTCTGTCTCATTGCTAGTAGTGTCTTTTAAGCTGAGGATGTCTTTCTCGATCTGACTGGCCTCTTTGAAGGCTTCTAACAACGTGTCTTTCTTGGATCTCTTTACCCAAATGGCTATGCTTTGATGTAAGGCTTTCGTATAATATGCTATAATCAGATTCTCGATAGGCATTGAATCTGTAGGGATTCGGTTCTTTAGTGTCAAGAACCTTTGATTAAAGTCTTTGATACTTTCTTTGGGGTTCATTATTAAACTAGAAAGATCCATGACTAGAACTTCAGGAGACTTGTCATCTCTGAACTTCTCAAGAAAACAGGATTCAAATTTCTCTCATGACGCGATGGTGTGGGGCTATTGGGCAAAGTACCAGGTAGAGGCATTGCCCTCAAAGGTGTAGGGAAACAATCTATAGACTACGTCTTCATGCTCGACACTACGGATTCTAATGGCTAACATAAAAATTTTGATGTGATCTTCGATGATCTGTTTGGAGTCTGGGTCAAATTTAGGGAGCCATTTCTCTGGGTGTTTGGGTAAGGGATGCTGAGGCCTAGGTATGGCCACTGCATCTTGGCCGTTGAGCTAGGGTCTGGTGGGATTGTTCTGGTTGGCCATAGGTGTGGGTGGTGTCGAAGGATGGGATGAGGAACTGCCTTTGTCAGAGGATTCTTCTCTAGAAGAAGAAGGAGATGAAGGAGGTGGTGATGGTGGTATACCAGATCCTCCTGCTGCAGGAGTGAGGATTGGATCTGTAGGGTTTAAAGTAAGGTTAGTGCCTCCAAGTTGTTCTCTGATATCTGAGAATTCTAATGGTTGGTTCAAAGGCTGATTTGGTTGTCTTAAATGGGTGAAGGCATTGTGCATTCTTATGAGAGATCGGCGAACAATCTCTTGTATGTCACCACCCATAGGATTTGGAGTTACTGGTTCAACTGGGATCCGTAGATCATCGTTTGATGTGGTTGCTGTTTGAGGGACAATTTTGTTGTCTGAATGACTTCTAGTCACTATAGGTGAGCGGGTAGGTGGTGGAGGAGTCTTACGATGACCTCATGCCATTAATAGTTTTCAGGCCCTCCTTCTAGTGCCATTTGTTGACGGGCGAAATTGATCGCTCGTCAACTAGATGAGTGAATCCGGTCCGAGATTGTCTACTTAACCCAAGTCGTTTGGATTGATCCACTCCGACGGGTTTAGCAGCTCCGTTAGCCGATCTAAGTTCTAAGAAAGTGAAAAATAAAACTAAAGAAAATAAAATAACTGAATGAATAACACTCACTGAAAATTATATACAGATCTAATATATATTTACAGTTTACTAACTAATATTTATAACATGAGTCTACTTATTATATGTATAATATATACAAATGACTTATTTCTAATATATATATATAACATTTACAAAATGCAAATTTTAATCTAAATTTGTGAAAATCGAATATGGATTGATTTATTATTTCTAATATATATATGGATTGATTTATGAAATAACTAACTGTCTAATTGAAAACAGAGATAACAAATAGTAGAATATGTTTAGGCTGTAGGAAATTTTTATATTAATTAAACTAATAAAATAAAACTAACAAACTAACCTATAATCACATCTCATATTCATCCTGTGTATAGCATCCAATCTCGTTGTCTGATGAGGCAAACCCACAATAGATCCTACAAATGCTTCTCGTAAACGTGAAGCAGTAATGATTGAATACGAATGATAGAACATATGAGAGATATAATAACAACAATCTTATAATTTCACAAGTCGCCACATTGAGATAAATCCTGCTGTGAAAACTTGTGTATAAATGTTCAACGAATGAAGAAGATAAATCTCTTAATCTCAAGTTTGGACAGAATAATTACTATATGTTAAATATGGGACATAAAACATGGATATCATATCAATTTTATCATATCAATCTGCAATAAACCACGATAGCTAAAGCAATCACAATCTAACTACAAATCAAAATAATCATAACTTGAATAAAAACACGATATAGAGAAGCTAAAGTTGTGCAAATATCATATTCCATTCAAGTATGTAAATCATAAATCCATAGTATTTTCCCCAGGAAGAGATGATCTCAAGTTTACAAAAAAGCATACTTATATAGGTTACAGGAACAAAATGTTTCCTGTTGATAACATCCAATCTGTTCCAAAAAATGTGGGGGATGCAACCTCCCAAATTCTACTTGATACCAAAAACTAATGGCCTATTCTATTTAAAAACATAAAGATAGTATGCTAAGAGATGCCAACAGTGCTTCAAATCTCCTTAGAAATCATAGGTTTCTGAAAACAAATAAAAATAAAAGATTTCAGATGTATTTTCAGTTATCAAAACAAGTAATTTGAATTTTTCTCACTAGCTACAGAATCTCATGATTCTGTAGCTAGTTATAATTATAACTAGAATCATATTTTATTCAATCAATCAAAACAAAATGAAAAGTAATCTGTGCAAACAAATCATGTATGCTAAATTGAGAAAGACAGAATCATACTAAACTTTTAAAAGGATCATACCTCAAATTAAGGGATTCAAACTCATCAAGCAATCTTTGAATTTACTATTGCAGTCGTTGCTTCCACATTCTTAAAAACAATAGACCCTGTGGTTTTTTGGCGTTTGTCTTTGGCTTGAGCTATGGATTGGAGTCTGCTATTCTCCTTTGTTAATGAATTTACTTGTTCTTCTAAAGTTTTAAGCCGATAATGTAGTAAAGGCACATACTTGTAATACCCGTCGATCCAGGATCGACATTCATTACAGTGTGGTTGTATAGACTGTGTATCGGCACTGATAGTATTAACAGGTGGGGAATCATCCATTTGACCTGTAGGTTCATTATTGAGTTTGATTCAAGGAAAATCAGGATTGTCCTTTAGACACGGTGGTAAGTTGATGACATAATCGTAGGGTCTGTCAGAGAAAAGTCCATATGAATATGGATACTCTTCGGCCAGGAACCTTTCAATCTTCGAATCCGAATATTCACTTACAACAATTATGTTTTTGTCTACACAGGGCTTGGGTTTGTTTCGAGCACACTGTGAAACCCAACGGGTGGCCCTTTTACTCTTATAATTGACATCTATGCTTCCTTTAAACTTTTTCCTTGTGGATTTTTTAACAGTCTTAACACAACCCTTAGGATACGAATCCGGTTGAGTGTTGGGTTGGGTAGAATAAGGGTAGATCAAAGGTTCCAAATTAGAAATAGGATCACAGGGCATGAGCGAAGGAGGAGAGATGGTAGTTTTCATGAGGGTTTCTGTGACGACAGGTTTGTCAATCTGTCCCAACTCACTATTACCAAAACCATTTCGCAACACAAAAGAATCCCAGTTATCGTTGTTTAATTGCAACTGATGTACCATGATAATTTTGATTAAACCATGATGGAATAAACTAGCATCATATTTTTTCCTTTTGAACCGATTTCCCATCTTGTACAGAACTCTGAGGAAATAAGGCATGTTCAGTGGGAAATCGATAAAGCTCATAAGAAATCGTAGGTGATACAAGAAAACCAACCCAAATCTCCCTTCATGGGTAATGAACTGTTTCACAATAGCTAACAGATCATGCCACCTAGGTTTTAGAGACGAGACAGGCATACCTCGGTCGCAGCTGGTAATTTTCCTTGAGGTGAACAACAATGACTAGGGGACCTCTTCAACCTTTGCGTTCTTGAACCACTTTTTCCCCACAGCTAGTAAACTGGTAGCTTGGCTTATAAAATCTTCATTTACCTCAAGCTGCACATCTCCTAGTTTTTCTCTACAACCATCGAATGTCAATGCAAATTCTTGAGCTACTCTTAGATTGAAACCCTCAAACTTTTCAATAAACACACACCAGTTGTTCCTTTCTAAGTCATCTCTGGAATTGTCAAACAATAACAAGGTCTGGATGCCATTGGGCTCAATCCTCACCACAAGAGCCATGGCTAACAGCAGGGAATCAACGCGAGAATCAGAGGTAGGGTTTGATAGAAAAAACACAGAGCCATAGCCCCAAGTTTCCTCAATGCACTGCAAAGACAGTTCGAAATGGTAGGCAGGAGCGTTAATCACCATGCGTGGTAGAGAGATCGTGAGGCCCGAGGCCATTCAGAGAAATAATACCATGTTTTACCTCAAAATGACACCTTGGCATATTGGTACGCATAAGGATCAGAATAGTTGAAAACAATAGTATGCATATCCATGACTTGATCACAAAGATTAATGTATCAAATAAACATTGAACCATTAAAAATTTTATGAATCAAAACCCCATTGATATTAATCGAATACTAAATGAGTGGAGGTTTTTTAATTATGTAATGAAGGCATGACTAGAGTCTAGGACCAAGGAGTTATAAACTAGGAAAACCATCAAGTTCATAGCGAAAGATGACAATTCAACAATAGACCATATGAACAGTTATCCTTTGATCAAAAATCGAAATCAAGTGTGAATTCCAGTTTTGAGTTTTCATGCTTACAGTCATGAAAACAAAAATTGAAAGGTAGGTATGTAGAAAGTGATAAGTGACAAGTGTCGTTTAGTGAGAAAGGTCGTGACGAGTAACGAGAATTTAAAGACCCTGTGTAGGTAGCTTGTAAAAATAGAAATTATATTATTGCTGCCAACAATGGTGACACACTGGTAGAAGCAGTTATCTCTACCAAATGAATGACTTCAAATTAGGATAATCAAAGAAAACTTTGAATCGAAAACAACCCAAAAAATTTGTATAAACATCATTATCAATTATAAGCATTCTAGTTTCAGATTATTGTTATTTTCAAGAGATGAAAACTGACAACAATCTTAACAAAAGAGAGTCATGATATTAAAGTTAAAAACTTCAATCTGTTGATAGAGTCGTTGCTTCCAGCAGGCATCCATAGCCTCAACAGGGATGTCATTTAACCCACTCTGATATCTGTATCCTTCCAAGAAGTTCCAGATCAAAACGAAGGACATTTAAGGTCAAAAGAATCCATATCTGAGAATTTTCATATACCTGACATTGCTTCGCTGCCAGCGGGCCTGTTCAGTACCCCGATGAAGTTATCTTGGTGTCATGCATGCATTTACCCACTTCCAGTAGACCTGTTCAGTATCCCGATGGGTTTACAAGAACTTCCCACAGCCCTCTGAAAGTTTATTTATTTTTAAAGATATTAATAGAGCAGGGTGACGCTGAAGATCCTGGTTTTTGGACATATCTTAGTAAATTACAGACCTTGAAGAAATTTCTTAGCTATCCTTCATTAAGATCTAGAAATAGTTTGCTAATAAAACCGACTTTCAAGAGTAGGGAGACATATCTGAGTTGTTCTCTTAAGGAACAGGGACAGCGTAAAAAGAATTTTTATGGATGATCGTGAGTATCTTGAGTTGCAGATTGAAATCAAGAAATGCTTTCAAACAACGAGTCATCTTTAACATGGATGCAAACTCAGAAGAATATCACAATGGATGCTTAAACAACCTTCAGCAGTCATTTTAGAGGGGAAATTTTTTTGTTCTCTTTGTCTGAACTAGCCCACGATGCAGGCATGTGTGTCCCAAAAAGAAAGACTGATAAGCATAAAGGAAAAATTAAAACAAACCAGAAAAGAAAAGCAAAGAGCATGCAAAACAAAAATATTTACACACTATACATGGGTGTGTCATCAGGCAAAGTACTTTTTTAGAGCTTGGCCATTCACCGGAAAGGTATCTGGCTGTCCCTCTAAATTCTGTAATCGGAAGGAACTGGGACCCAATTTCTCAGCAATTAAGAATGGTCCTAGCCACAAGTTCTGAAACTTTGTATGCTCTCCTTTTCCCTCATGCGTTTTGTCCCATTTTAGGACAAGGTCACCTACCTCAAAATTTCTGTCAGAGGAAGAATTGGAATCAAACCAGTTTTTAACAATGAGTTGATGTTGATCCAATTTTCATTTTGCTTGAGCCCTCACTTCTTCTAATTTTAACAAAGCGTTAATTCAATTCTCCAAAGGGGGACAGTCCTCTTCTTGTACTTTCTGTGATAGCTGCAGAGAGGGAAGGAGGACATGTGGTGGAAGAATCACCTCTCTGTCGTAAATGAGAAAGAAAGGTGAGTTACCCACAGCAGTTTTAGGAGTTACCCTGTTAGCCCAGATTACGTTTAACAGTGCATTATGCCAATTTTTATGGTTTTCAGAGACCGTTCTCTTGATAATTTTGATCATATTTTCATTAGTTGATTCTGCCAAACCATTTCCTTGGGGGTAATAGCTGGTAGAATACTTTAATTTAATTCCTTTTTCTAGAGCGAAATCACTCATCTCAAGAGACAAAAAATAATAAGCATTATCAAATACCAGGCATTCAGGGATACCAAAACGAGTAATAATATTTGAATTCAAGAAAGATATTACCTGGCTATTATTTACATCTTTTAATGGGGCAGCCTCGGACCACCTGGCGAAGTAATCTGTGGCTGTTATGATATACTTATGTTGCTGTGAGGATGGTGGATTGATTGGGCCTATAATATCTAGACCCCACTGCTGAAAAGGGGAGTCTACTGAAACTGGTTGCAGAGGGAAGGTTGGTTTCTATATCCGTCCGGATGCTTTTTGACAAATTAGACACTTGCAACACAAAGCATGAGCGTCTTTAAAAAGGGTAGGCCAGTAATAACCTGCTCTTAATACTTTATGGGAAATGGTATCTCCACCAAAATACCCACTAGCTTCTCCTGTGTGCAATTCCAATAAGACTTTTTCTGCTTCATCTTTCTCAAGGCAGCGCATTAGTACTCCATCAAAATTTTGACAAAACAGAATACCATTGATTAGCTGAAAAGAAGTAGATTTTAATCTTAGTGCTCTCCTTTTTGTGGGATCAAGGTGACGAGGAGCTGATCCATGTATAAGACAAAATTTTATATCATCATACCAGGGACTAACAGGGTTTTGTGCACAGTAGATTAGATTTTGATAGTGCTATCCTAGATTTAACATATCATTTTCCTCTTGCTATCCTGCAGCTGAATCAACAACCAATTTTCATAACCCTTGGCCTCTTACTATTTGTGTTGGGGTAATTTCTATGTCATACTCTTGCAAGGATGTGACCCAATTTGCCCTTTTTTCGCCTAGTTCTTTCTGTACTAACAGATTTCTGACAGTCGGGTAAGTGATTTTCATCCTAGATTTCAAAAGATAAGATCAGAAGTGATTTACTACTTTGAAAATAGCATAGGCTTGCTGATATACTGTTGGGTAATTAAGTTCCGCCCCCTTGAATGCTAAGCTCATAAATGCGATTGGGACTTCATTGTTTTCAATGTTCTTTTGAGTCGGGATGACGGCATATGAACGGTCTGAAGCAAACATGTAGAGGGTGAAGTCTTGCGAAAAGTCGGGGCTCATTAGAGAAGGAGCATCTATTATGGTCTATTTTATTGAATTAAAAGCCTGGCTTTCTAAAGGTCCCCAATGGTATTGTACGTCCTTTTTTATTAGGTTTTGTAATGGTCTCACCATTTCTGAAAAGCTAGGGATGAATCTCTTAACAAAGTTTATCTGACCTAAGAAAGATTGCGTGGAATTTTTTGACGAGGGAGGGGGGAGTTTCGAAATGACTTGAGTTCTTTCAGGATCAATAATCATCCCTTTGCTCGATACAATGAATACTAGGAGTTTACCTTTTTCTACGATGAAAATAGATTTTTTAGGATTCAAAGAAATGTCATACTTATGACATCGCTGTAGAACGGATCTTAAATGAGCTAGATGATCTTCTTTTCTTTTCGAGAAAACATTAATGTCATCCAGGTAAACTATGACAGGTTGATTGATTAAGCCTCAGAAAGCGATGTCCATCGCTCTCTAGAAAGTGGCACCGACATTTATGAGTCCAAAGGACATCTTTTTATAAGCGTAGGTGCCCCATGGAGTGTGGAAGGTGGTTTTGAGTTGGTCTGGAGGGGACATCAAGACTTGGTTATACCCTGAAAAACCATCCAACAAGGATAATATTTCAGAACCAGATACCTGTTGAAGGATCTGTTCCATGGGAGGGACAGGGTAGTTGTCTTTGTCAAACTCTCGATTAACATTTCGGAAATCGACACATAGTCAGATTTCACCACTCTTCTTCCAGACAGAGACAAGATTAGAGACCCATTGTGTGTGCCTAACTGGGAAGATTATCCTAGCATTTAGGAGTTTGTTTAATTCCTTCTTGACAATTGGTTCGCGTTTTGGGTGAATTTTCCTTAACTTTTGTTGAAAAGGTTGGGTTTGGGGTTTCATAGGAATAACGTGTTGTATGATGTTAGGATCAAAGGTTTTTAGGTCGTTGTACGTCCAAGCAAAAACATCTTTGAATTCCTTAAAAAATTTAATAAACATTGCTTTTTCTTGCTCAGAATTCCCTACCCCTAAATTAATGCACTGTGGGTTGTCTTTAGTTCCCAAATTTACTTTTTCATGCGTCAAAGAGGAACTATTCGTTTTACAGTTCACTGATTTTTGGAACTTGTCGTGAAGATCATAAAAAATTTCTAATCTAACTACAAATTTTGAGATAGAATTTACCATGTTTGACAAAGATTATGGAGATCGTGGATCTGGTATTAGCGTAAAGTCACGAAGATTTTTGTCATGAGTACCTTCGTCGATCACCGTGCCCTAGAAAGTTTCTTCCATATGTAGGAAACTTATAATCTTTCGATCATCATCAAAGACTCTCCAATTCATGATGTTGTCTGGGACGGAGAATGCATTTGGAAATAAGCCTTCTACAGGGAAAATTTTCGAAGCTATGTTAGCTAACAAATCAGCTTCCAAATTATTCAATCTAGGAATAGAATTTATGTTAAATGTGGAAAACTTATTCATCAAATTCCATACCTCAGTTTGGTAGCTTTTAAGGTGCATAGATAAACAGTGGATAGAATTTTTTACCTGTCTAACCACGATTTTTGAATCACCAAAGACAGTCAAATTTTCAACGTTCATATCTAATGCTTTTCTGAGGCCTTGCAATAGTGCCTCGTATTCGGTCGTGTTGTTCGTACATTCGAATTCTAACCTATAAGCAATCAGGGTCTTGTTACCTGTTGGATCGATGATCACGCAGCTTGCACCAGCTCATTCCTTGGATTTTGACCCATCAAAGTAAAGAGACCATATTTGATTGTTGTCGGTTGCATGTGACCACCGATCAGAAACTGTTGGCTGCATATATGTCAAAATTTCAGACTGTTGTTCCAGGTTAGTGATAGTGGAAGTTTTGTCCATGAAATTACCAAAAAAAGTATCCATCCACTGTATTTCGGGTGAATCGGCAGAAGGAGTGAATGGTTCATTGGGATCATTTAAATCAGTCACCGTGAACTTTAGATAACATTCACGATTTACCTTGATTATGTTGGGATTTCCATTCTCGGGCAGCCACAAGTGAGACCAGTCCGTCGCAAAATAACCATGTAATTGTTCAAACCAGTCTCTTCTTAAAAATAGACCATAAACTTCTGGGACATCTACAACAATAATATCAATCACTTGATGAACTTTAGGGTTAGACGACAATCTTATAAGCACATTTCTTAATTCGCCTATCACTTTAACACTAGTTCGATCAAGCTGGATAATCTATAAGGTGGATGGTTGAACTTCGGCATTAATATTTTGACAAACAGACCAAGGTATTACGTTAGATGACACTCCTGAATCTACCATGTAGTTATGCACATTCCTATTGAAAATTTCAAAAGTTAACAAAAATGGAGGGACATTTCTGCGAGTACTAATAATGGAAGCTTGTTGTTTTTTACTCGCAGCCTCTAAAACTGATTTATCTACATTTGTTACATTATTTACAGGAAGGTCTCTTTTTTTGTGAGGATCAGAAGTAGTTTTCGTGGAGGCCTTTTGAGGAACTTTGGGGTTGTTCTGAACACCTTTGTTACTGCTTGGATTGCCATTTTTGTTGTTCTCTGCAATATTTTGTAGCATTTTTTGTAAAAGAAAAGGGAATTTTAATAATTCATAAACATAAATGTTAGCCCTAAGGATTTTTAGATCTTCAACCAAATCATAATCTAAGCTTGGGCTTACTGAATTATGTTTAGTCTCAGTTGACTTAGACTATTTTGGAGGCAAAGTCATAGTGATTTTAGAAGAAGGCTTGTTTGTTGTCTTACTCCTAGTATTGTAAGGATGAACTATTTCGAAATTAGCTTGAAAAATACTATTTGAAAAATGTCCAAAAATTTTTAGAGAGGATTCATCTTCTTCTAATGTCTCTTGTTCAACTACTTCTTCAGGGATCTCGAGAGGCATCAAGTTATCATGTGCTTCTAGAATCGTTTGAATAGCGAATTGCAGGCTTTCTAGATTTAGGCCTTTAGTATTTGAATTAGGTCGTTTGGTGGGAAAAGGCTTCCAAAAAGCGGGTTTGTAAGGTCCTTTGCTCAAAGAAGCTTCTTCAGCCATCCTTTTCAAATCTATAACTTCGTTGGACAGTTTTGGAATGACTTTCTGTAAGTTTTCTAAATCTGAGCTTTCAGGTTGAGCATTGTTTTGGGAAGGCCTAGGGAGGATTTTGATTTTCTTTTTCGAAGATGAACTAGTCTCTGTCTCATTGCTAGTAGTGTCTTTTAAGCTGAGGATGTCTTTCTCAATCTGACT
>JASDQU010222302.1:1754-13725 GCA_032191745.1 Picea mariana
AATTCATTATTGTAAATCACAATGGCATATCACTACACAAGATATACAATAGTTATATATATGAGACAAATATGATATATATACATTGATATAAATGCACATGTTATTAAGTAGAATATTGTTAATATTATAAAAAAAATCGTACAATGGATAGAATAAAAGTAAGAGTGATATGTAAGAAATAGTAGCATGGTAGTGTAATAAAAATGGTAAATGTGAGTCATATATGTTGGATTATGTAACATGGTAATAATTTATCTATAAGAGTTATGAAGTAAATTTAGGGATAACAAATAACTTACATAAACATCTTAAATGTATACAATGTCTATGTTATAATAATATATAAGGCTAATGTGTGAGTTAGAGAAAGAGATGGTGTGCAATTAAGTACACATAACATAAGGCATTGGTAGTATATCTAGAATAAAGCATAAGTGGTAGTATATCTAAGATAAAGCATAAATATATAAATATATGATATTGAAGAGATATGAAAATGAGTATATGGTAGTATATGATAACAATGATATAGTAAAAGAAAAAGAAATGAAAGTATAGCAACAATTAAGAAATATATAATGCAAGTATATAAGTTTCAAATAAAAGGGGAGTGATAAATATGGTAATGTAGAGCTCAGAGATGTATAGGTTGAAAAAAGAGAATACGACATATGACAAATAATAAATAATGGTTATAGAAAATGAAGTATTATGACAAATATATAATTAGAGATTATGAAATAAAGAAAACATATGGAGTTAGTAAATACGTACATTGTTTGAGGAATTGAAGGTGTAATATCAGAAGAATTAAAAGGTGACAAAGATATAAATGAAGAGGGATGTAATTGATGTATAATAATAATAATGAAAGGTAATAAGAAAAATATTATATGAATAAGTAAGCAACACATTAGTAATTAATAGAAGGGTATATTAATGATAGGCAAGTGAGTAGGAGTGGGCATGATAAGTATGGTTAGAATGTAAAAGAGACAGATAGATAGAGAGAGAAGAAATTAATAAGGTATGATGTGTCAAGGAAGATGCAAAGTTCGTACAATAAAGTATAATAGATAAATGGCATATATAAATACATGATGGGTTGTTAGTGAGAGGAATGAACTTGGAAAGTGTTGGCGATGCACCAAGAAAGGGATATAGACTAGTGTAAGTAAGTATGATGTAGATATAGAGGATATAAAAGTTGACACATCTGAAGTTCAATCGTGAGAAAATAAGACCTTAAAGTCAAGTAATTGTAGAGCATGGAATGGACCCTAGTAGAAAACTGAATCTTGACTTGGGGGTGCTCACTAAAACATGGTCAAATTACTCTTGTAGTTAGAAAGCATGTGTACCTTGACTATGATAAGAGAATCATATAATTGGAATTTACCTTGTCAAGATATAATCTTTACGACCTAAAAAGAATATGAATAATTAAGAATGGCGACCAAAGAACCCTTAAAATGTATTCCCCATGTAATGATCGTATGACAATATCTTAGTCAATATTCCTAGGCATGGAAAACTTTTGCAATGGCGTGTGCATGGTATCACTCAAGATAGAGTGATAATAAAGTTAATAGTAAATGGGTTATAATTATCGATATATTCTAGGTGGGGTTATATGCACGACATAATGAAATTTATATAAATCTCAATATAAAAATTTCTTCACCCAAAAAAATAAAAACAATAATAAGCTAAGGTTTTAACTGGTATTCAACCAATAAGCTATACCTTAAATATCAGAATAATACATGGAGATTAGGAAGAATAACCTTGTAAGAGAAGTGTGTCTTAACATTAACCAAATTTATAATGACCCCGTCGTTATGACTACAAGCGAATTCAACGCAAAAGCATTTTTTTTTAAGCAAGAAGGAAACAACGACAACAGTTAAACAACACAACTTAACGATGAAAACAACGCACACAGATTAGGCAACAGAAAAGAACGACTCAACATACTAGCACATCATGCAACTGGATGAAACATGTGATAATCAATAGACAGATAAAAATGACTACCCGCCCGACACAAGCAAGACAATGCCTACAAACTAAAGGCCAACATCAACAAACCCAACACCACAGCTTCGACAAACAGTAAATAGAAACTTCTACAACATGAAAAACCAAACAAATTAAGGTCTTACAACTAAGTACCAACATCAATTACAATGAACAATACACCCACATCGAGAAGCACAAGACTTCGGCCATGTTATCATTTGCATCTATCTGTAACGGCGTGCAATGATCCCCTCATCAGGAATCATGCCATCACAAGGCAATAGGAATGACAATAACCAGGGTGCAACATAACATATCTAGACCTTTAACCCAAGCTAAATCCATCGTGTTGGGAGACCGAATTACTTGTCAATAAATACACAAAGACTATACCCAAACACCCAATCAACAAGTCGACAAGACGCAAGGTGAGATCATTCAAAATTAAAATGCGCAACTAACCAAATGATTTCTTGTTTCCTACAAGGTAAACATGTGTGGTGTAACAACTATGACCAACCCCCATTTACAATTCGACTTAAGGCACAAGGTGCATAGTAACCAATTAACTGTTAGATTATTAATCGATTTAGCTAATAAAACTTAATAACCCTCAACCATTAATCTCGTGCAATCTATTAAACTATTCTACCAATAAACCATAAACCATTAACTGTTAATCATTATGTCTAAGTGCGAATGAGTGTACTATTATCATTGCAATTTATAAAGTAATCTATTAACCAAGCAATTAAGCCACTAATCTATTGCCATAACAGCATTTATTCTGCTATGGCTGAAATTAAAAAGACTGATATGTAAGATGGATAAATGAACAATTGCTATAAAATAAAAATTAATCTACTATTTGCATAAGTCATAAGTCATATATATAAAACCATTGGCACCTGTGAGTCGTCTACCCTTGATTTAGTTCTTGGCTGAAGGTTCACCTTGTGCCCTGAAGCATTTATTCAACCCTTCAATTCGTTTGTTGGCAAAGTTGTTCCTTAAACTCGGCAGGTTCTTATCTCGTCGTTACTTCGTTTTGCCCCGTTTTTTTTTTTTTAAATCTTGATGGATCCATTTTTTTTTTTTAATCTTTGTGTTTATAATTTGTATCCTAGAAATAAAAAACGTTTTTTTGTGGCTTTCCTGTCTGCAAGTTGGCTTGGCCTGTGATATATTTTTCCTCCATGCTATAAATTCATGAAAATCAAATTATCGATCCCTGATTGCATTTTTTTTTCTTCTGGGCTGTGATTTTGTTGGCGTTGATTCAAAGGGGTTATTTTTATCTCCGTCTACATTGTTGGGTACCCCTAGTGAAGAAAACATGAATCCCTTAACCCAACTTGCGATTGAGTGGTGTTGACTGAATTTATCCTTTGCCTCTGCATTGAGTGTTTTGCGTCGAGTCTTCCTTTTGGGG
Organism: Picea mariana; assembly: GCA_032191745.1. NCBI lineage: Eukaryota > Viridiplantae > Streptophyta > Pinopsida > Pinales > Pinaceae > Picea > Picea mariana. The sequence goes on from JASDQU010222302.1 coordinate 5,212, forward strand.
TGTGACTGCTAGAAGCTTTATTTTTAAAACAAAATACGTTCAGGCGAATGGTTTAGTGGTTGTATTAAGTGAATTCTAAATCGTTAATGGTTAGGTTATTACAAATTTCAAATCGTTGCTTGACTTCTGGCGGAGGCTATTCTTTGTTTGTGTATCTTTGAGCAGTAAACACATCACGTTTCCTTTTACCTTCTATGCTATTAATTCGAACCAGGCGTCTACTCTAGTTGGTCTAATGGCACCCTGCCTTTTCCAATATTCGTTTACTTCTGTATTTCTTGGGATGTATCGCCCAACGATTTTGTTTATTTTATAATTGTTTATTCAGGCGTTTGGTGATACCAGAGGTTTTTAATGCACCGAATGACCAAATTTTTTTTTTACTGCCACGGATTTTTACTTCTGCATGCTTATTAATAACACTCGTCAACTCTATAATGGTATAAGCCAAATAAGACAGTGAGCAGACAGACTTGGGGTGCTCGGTGGAAGAGTCAATAGGCGCAACAGTGGGTTTGGTTGGTCTTTCTGACAGCCTGGGGTTGAGGCATTTGGATTGGGAAACTGAAGCGGACTCACATGGGAGGCATCAGTGGGGAATCATGGACATCGCTCAGGTAAGGCGGTGAATCTCCATGAACCGATATCGAGCAGGACGACTTGTAGGAGGTCAGGCAGATAAAGTGAACCAAACCATCTATTCTTCTTAGATCCTTTTTCTTTTATTTTATATCGGACAACACAACAAATTTTCTCCTTCTTTTCTCCTTAATCAATCAAATATAAAGTTTTTATAGACGAGGGATTGTTTTTTTTTAGGAAGATCAGACAATGAAACTTACCCTTAAATTAGAAGAAGATTTGATTATAATATTATTACTTTATTCTAATAATTCAATATGGTGGCTTTTCTTTTATAAATCCCAATAATGAAATATGAAAGGAGTTATATCAGGAGCTATGTAACAAGACACTCACCTCCTGATCTGTTAAAAGGACCTAAATATTGTTTAAGGGATGGAATAGAAGGAATAAATGCTTGAGCTCGTTTCCGGGCAAGCCTATTAGTCACTATGATAAATGCAGGTGACTGAACCTTATATAAGTCAAAGCTTTAGATGGAACTTCATATAGAATACTACTCCTCGACCTTTATTCTAACTATTAGAATATTTTTGACATTGTTTTTATAGTAGTTCTTTAGAAGGTTATTAAAGCGGTTCCCAAAATGTTTTGTTATCAGTTGCTTTAATGGTTATAACAATTTCCTTATTATCGATTGTTTATTATAGTAGTTCTTTAGTGTGTTTTTAAACAGTCCTATTGTGTATTGATCTGCCTAATTATTAATATTCTTTGAAGTTCAAACTTCAAGCCTTCAGATTTGTTCAAGTAGATACCAAGGGAAGGACGATAGCTGATATCTGATACAAAACCTCCTTTATTATTTGGAATTATCATGAGTGTAGGAGGATTTGGTTGGCACTTCAAGTGAGTTAATTTGTTCCTGATAGTTGTAGAAGTTGATAGGGTGGTTTTGCAAAGGATGTCTTGACTTCATTGTGGCTAATGATCCCTTGTATCATTGCATCTCTAAGTCACTAACAATCTGGTTAGAGCTTTCAAAGCCTCTAGTTAGTACTCTTACCAGAACTCATGATTTTTAGATCCTCTTTGCCACTTAGAACTATTGAAGCCAGATCGTTGCCTTCTTAGGACCCCTTTCCTCCTATGTGTGTTGTTAGTTGTTCGCTTCCCTTACTTAGATTTGTGCTTCTAACCTTGATTGATTGTGGACCCTGTGTGCACCCATTCTCATGTTTCACATGTCGTTGATAGTTGGCTTGTGGCTCTTTTAATTTGACCTTGCACTTTTAAAAGTACTAAAGGTAGTTACCTGGCATCAGGTATAGCATTTTAGATTTGGGTGTTATCATCTCTATACCCCTTTTGGTATGATAGTTAATTTCGGATTCTGGCACAGGGGCTTGTGTCCTGGCTTAAGGGGTTAGGACTATTAATTTGCGCCTTAGTTACTATTGTGCTTGATGCTTGGTCGCGACATGATTCCTTAGGATGGGATCAATGTGCACAATGATAGAGAAGTGCATACAAAACCTGTCTGGGTCATGCACTTCCCATGTGGGGAAAAGTGGTGGTTATAATGGGATTTGGTGCTTCATTCGGTAACGCCTCAATGTGCTGGAGGCATGCCATAGAGGTTTCTTTTACTAGCCATCAAGTTTTGTGCAGGATAACCATTGTCGTTGTTTCCTTCCTGCTTCAAACAAGAAAAAGAGGAAAAAAAAAAAATTCACTTTGTGCTTCACTAGTAGTCGCAGCAATGGGGAGGTCACATATGGTATCAGAGTGGGTTCAACCCTGCGACTATGGCGGAAGACGCTCCTACCACTTTGAATATGACCATAGATGATGTGTCATGGGAACGGTTAGAGGAATGGTTCCAAGAGAGATATATTTATGAGGAATTCATTGAGCGTCAGCTCAACGAGTTCGATGCCTTGCGACAAGTCAGTCACATGGTGCCTGAGTGCGAGGCCCGTTTTAGAGTGTTTATGTATGCTCCACTTATTTTCCCAGAAACTTAAGGTCAAGGAGTTTGAGTTTGGCCTTATTATTAGATTCAACTTCTACTGCGGGTACCAGGAATACTAGACCAAGGAAGGTGTGTTGGAGTGTGGGGTTCCACATTACCAGCATTCCTGCCCAGAGGAAAGGGCCAACGTTTCTGGATCAGTCGGATCTACTACCATCAGACTTTTTGGGCAAGGCCCATTGGATTCATGCAGCAGTGAATAACCGCCAGGAAGAGCATCAGTCGACTGTTCTTGAGATGATAGGTACCGTTGCTGACCAGACCCTTAGTATTTTGATAGATCCTGGTGCTATCGAGAGTTTCATTTCTGGTACAGCGCTAAAAAGGATTAAGTTAAAGGTAGTCGAACAGGATGAGTTTATCTTCGTAGAGATGTCTTTGGGAGCCAAACAGAAGGTTGGATGAAAGGTTACATGTTGTATCCTTAACCTGGGATAGTTTGTCACAAGGGCCAACCTGTACGTCACGATTTTAGGGTCTTATGACGTCATGATTGGTATGTACTAGTTAGAATCGCATGAGGTGATAATCAACTATAAAACGAAAGGATTAAGCTTGGTCGATGATGAGGGACATAGATGTGTGATTGTAGGTCAGAACCAGGGTGTCTCCTTGAGGTTCATCTCTTCCTTGTAGCTACGGAAAAGCATGGGCAAGGGGTGTATGCTTTATGCAATCCTTGCTTTAAAGGAAAAATGAGAAGCGGAAAGTCTAGAACAACCTTCGGTGGTGAGAGAGTTTGCAGACGTCCTTCCAGAGGAGTTACCTGGGATGCTATCAGAGAGGGAATTGGAGTTTACTATTGACCTAAAACCAGGGACTGAACCGATAGCTAGAACGCCTTATTGAATGTCGACCCCAGAGTTAGAGGAGTTGAGAATGCAACTGATGGAATTGCTGGACCTAGGACTGATATGTCCAAGTGTGTCATCGTGGGGTGCGCCTGTTATTTTCATACAAAATAAGGATGGGTCGTGGAGGCTCTGCATTGAATACCATCAATTGAACAAGGCAACGATCAAGAATTAGTATTCGTTGTTGAGGATTGATGATTTGTTCGATCAATTGAAGGGAGGACGGTGTTCTCAAAGATCGATTTGCGATCAGGGTATCACCGATATGGATCAAGGAGGATGGCGTCCCTAACACCGCTCTAAAACGAGGTTTGGACAATATGATTTTATTGTTTTACCATTTGGACTGACAAATGCCCCTGGGGTATTTATGAGTTTGATGAACGAGGTATTTCACGAATACGTAGACAAGTTCATCCAAGTATTAATTGACGATATTTTGATTTACTCTCGGATGATAGAGGAGCATGACGAGCACTTTCACTTGGTACTACAGTGTCTGTGAGAGCACAATTGTATGGGAAGTTATCCAAATGCTTTTTTTATCAATCAAAGATTCACTACTTAGTGTATGTCATCTCCGACGAAGGTATCATCGTGGATCAAGTGAAGGTTGAGGCTATCATGAAATGGCCTGCGCCGATGAATGTCTCAGAAGTGTGTAGCTTCATGGGTTTAGAAGGATGCTATCGATGGTTTTTCGAAGGGTTTTAGAAGATAGCAAATCCGATCACGGAATTGCAGAAGAAAAACAAGAAGTTGTTGGGACCGAGAAATGAGCGGAAGCATTTCAGAGGCTCAAGGAGTTGTTGACAACAACACCAATACTAAAGGTCCTGGACATGAACACAGAATTCTTGGTATGCACTGACGCATCCAAGGAAGGCTTAGGCGGAGCCTTGATGTAAGACAGACGAGTGATCGCTTGCTTTTCGAGGAAACTGAGAAGGCATGAGGAGAACTATGACGCACGATTTGGAGTCGTTAGCCATCGTTTATGCCTTTAAGGTTTGGAGACATTACCTTGTCGGACGAAAATTTGAACTAAATACTGACCACTGTGGACTACAACACATCTTTACGCAAAGCGACCTGAACGCGTGACGATGGCGTTGGTTAGAATTGCTTAGCGAGTACGACTTTGAGATTTCTTACATAAAAGGAACAGTGAACCGAGTGGTGGATGCATTGAGTCGGCGACCATGCATCTTTTCGGTGATGCCTCTTCAAACGAATCTACGTGAAAAGATTCTAACTTTACAGCGTGACGATGATTGGTACAAAGAGGTCGAGGGTTTTATCGAACAAAACACAATGATGGTACCAAGGTTTGAGGGATTTTCGTTGATGACGATGGTTTATTGAGGTTTAAAAATTGGATTTGCGTACCACCGAACGATGAGTTGAGTAGCTTAATCCTAAGCAAGGCTCATAGAGTAGTTTACATGGCTCACCTAGGAGTCACGAAGATGAGGGAAGACCTTAAACCCTTATTCTTATGGAAGGGAGTGAAGGCATATATAGTCAACTAGGTGGCCAGATGTCTAGAATGTCAGCAGGTGAAGGATAAACATAGACACCCAACATGATTACTACAACCACATGCTATTTCGGAATCGAAATAGGAGATTATTTCAATGGATTTTATTGTTGGATTTCCACTGACAGCAAGGAGACATGACTCGATTTTCGCAGTAGTAGTACACTTTGACGAAGAATGCTCACTTTATTTCTGTGCGTACGACGTATCATGCACCTGACATAGCTAGAGTTTTCATCAGTAAGATTGTGAGGCTACATGGCATGCCTAAGAGGATTATATACAATCGAGGATTGGTGTTTACTAGACAATTTTGGATGAGTTCCAAGAGGCCTTGGGAACCTGGCTTAACTTTAGTATTGTGGATCACCCAGAGACGGATAGACAAATCAAACGAATAAACCAAACCCTAGAGGACATGATGCGCTTGTATGTGATGGACCAACAAAAGCGTTGGGAGGAATTCTTGCCACATGTAGAATTCACTTATAACAAAAGTTACCAAAGCGCCATTAAGATGGTACTTTTCGAGTTTCTTTATGGGTGACTGTGTTGGGCGCCTTTGATTTGGGATCATCTTGGGATAGGGTCCAGGTGGGACCAAAAGCGATCCAAGAATTGGAAGATTAAATGAAAACTTAAGACAAAGGATCAAGGAAGCTCAAGATCGACAAAAGAGTTACGATGATGTGCGTCGTGTCGACTGTAGTTACGTTGTGGCGATCGAGTCTTTTTGCGGCTGAAACCACATAAGAGTTCTATCTAGTTTGGAACAAGGGGCTAAACTATATCCTAGGTTCATGGGATCCTACAATATTTTGGAAAAGAGAGGTTTGTGGCCTGATGACTAGCCTTGCCTGACTCTTGAGGTGTATGCATGAGGTATTTCACATCTCTGTTTGAGACATTATGATTAGTGATCCTTCACATGATTTGACTTGAGCACCTTGCGGGTGTTGGATGAGGGTGTGCTCACAGCTGAGTCGATCTGCTTCTTGGATCATCGCATTCAACAACTATGGCATCGAACAGTAAATCAGGTCAAGTTCTAGTGGGACAACTATAGTCCGCACTCAGCAATCTGGGAGGACGCATATGATATGCGCCAACAGTTTCCATTTTTGATAAGATAGACTTATGATACACTTATTTCGACATTTTTACTATGAAAATTCGGGACGAAGTTTAGACCAAGAGGGGGTGTATGTAACATCCCGCTCTGGCACACTGAGCGAACTTATTCTTATAGGACACTTGCTCACAAGTGATCCGGATTATTATGCTATTAAAACATTTGATTTTGATTATGAGGTGTTATGGGTTGATGACATGGTTTAACTGCATTGACATAAACAGGTGCTATTGACTCGGTTTTACTGAGTGTGCAGGATTTTGGACCTCGAGGATGCAGAGGCATCGATGGAACCCCTTGGACTCTGGATCGAGTCAGGGAGTGTACCATTAGGGTTTGATTTTTTTACTATGATATTAGTGCATCTTATTAGATGATATGATATGGATATCTTCTGACATGATTTGTTGATGATGCAGGCTGATGATAGCTTGCTGACCAGACTCACATGTGGAGTAAAGGGGTCACGCACGACTACCAGAGATGTTGAGGGAGAGGTGTGGACAACAACCCTGCCATAGCCTACTAGCACTCCCATCGTGGCTTGAAATGTAGGTTAACATTTACCTAGTTCGAGAGGACCCACGATGCCATGAGGGCAAACTGTGACAGTCGCTCACAATGATTCTAAGGGTCGTGAAATAAGGCAGGGGCCTTATTCCTTAGAGGCCCTTAGTCTCCCACAAGTTCACCTGGCAAAGTATTGACTCCAGGGGTTATTGATATCTAGCAAGTCAATCAAGAGGTGAGCGACACCCTTGGAGCATGTAGTGTGTCCTAAAGGGCACGTCACGCAAGGGAACAGATGAGGCAAGTGGCACCCTTGAAGCACCTAGTGTGTCCTGAAGGGCACGTCGCGTTGTTGATGATAGAGGAATGAACCTAGATGGCCTTAGCACGAATAACGTGTTAAGTATTTTTAAAAACAATTTCCTTAATTAAATGTCGCCCAGTACAAATTTAAGGTCTAAGTCTAAATTACGCTAGTGGTAAAATTTTGTCTACCTTTAAAAAAAATACAACAAAAATAAAATTAATTAATTAATTAATTAAAATAAAAACAACTTAAATGATGATTATGATCTTCATAAAATCTTGTAACACGAAGCAAGTAACAAATTTAAATTATTCATAAAAAAAAATTCTGTTGGAATTAATTGTTTATCTTTTTGATAATTTAAAATATACTAATTAAATGATAAAGGGAAAAGGGGGTTAAATTCCACACCTGCCTTTTTGAGTTCTAATTAAAAAAGGGAAAGAGGGAAAATCTAAAATTTTAGGAAACTAGGAAAAGAGGTTAACATAAAAAGGGAAAAAGGGGAACTTAAGGGAAAAAGTGGAAGGTCAAACTTAGTAAAGCATCTACCATTTAAGAGCCTTCTAATTTAAACTGAACTAGCCATTTAATAAAAGGGAAAGTTATTAAATACCTGTAAGAGAATTTGGGGACACCTAGGAGTGATTCTAGGAGTAACTCTAGGTGGGTGATGGAATTAAAGATAATTAATTAATTAAAGAAGTTAATTTATGGAGGAATGTAGGGGATGGGAGACACTTGTACAGAGAAGAATTTTTAGGAATTTATTTTCAAAACTTTAATTAAATGAGATTTTAGGAAAGAAAGGAAGTTTGAAACTCTATATAATGAAGGAGGGAGAAGGATGAAGGACCTTCTTATGTATGTGTAACGTTATTCTGCAGAAATATCCACTTGACTAACTTAACTTGTGGGAGTTGGGATACCCAGCTCGGTTAGGAGTGGTAGCTCGGCCTTACGAGGGGAGCTGGGAGCTAGAAAAAATATCTGGATAGTGAGCGTGTGGCCCCTTTGCGGCTCGGGGGGCTAAGGGGGAAGAAGAGTACCCCTAGCATTGGCTGGGAGGTACCAGTAAAGTCTCTCCAGTTGGCACGTGGGAGTTGCACGGAGCGCGCGGATGTCACTCAGAGCGGGCGATAAGGAAACAATACGCTCTCTTCATTTTGTATAGTAGATGTTGTAGGTTTTATGCTTGGATCTGTGTGTTTGATTAGGTAAGTAAATTGATTGTCTAGATTGATGACTGAATTTTTTTTCTTAGCCTAGGTTGATGATTGATTGACTCCCTTGGCCTTTGTTTCCCCATATGTCTTGGCCACATTGTGGTGTTGATTGTGACCCTTGTGGTTGTTTTTCCTTCGTCCCTAGCTTGCCATTCCTCGCCTAAGCATTTTTTCAGTAGCCTGATCTATGGTCATTGCCTTGGCGTTAATAGACCTATGTATCTCAACGCCCTGCTTTTTTGTGCGAGGATGATGAGCGAAGGACACACCTGTCATCCGTCTACCCTTAATGTTGTTCTTGGCTGAAGGTTCAACTTGCGCCCTGAAG
>JASDQU010222306.1:7278-17734 GCA_032191745.1 Picea mariana
CTTCTGGTTGATGTGGCATCCTCTCCTTACTTCAAAACTTCAACACTTCAACACTTCGGTACTTAGGGATGTTTGGATGGAAATATCCTGAAGTAAATTTCTCCTAATTGACATGGAAGCCTCTCATTACTTCGACCCTTCAGGCTTCAAGAGATTTTGAACATGGGCATGAATATCTCCTGAAGTTACCTTCTCTCGGTTGACGTGGAAGTCTCTCGTTACTTCGAGAATTCGGGACTTCGACACTTTGGGGATTTTGTCTGATCGTTAATCCTTGTGTGAATTTGAAACTCTGAATGCATGAGAACCATTAATCTGAACTGCACATGGGATCTCCACCGTTGAAAATTGAACCTCCTTGTTTTCTTGTATTTCAAGCCCGAAATGGACTTCTCTAAATGTTGCATTTTTCTCATAGTTTTTCCCTGTGCATAAAACCTACTTGACTGACCTGAATTTATCAACCAGAAGAGGAAAAACTTATAGGAAGGTATGCAGAAAAGAGAGAGACAAGGTAGAGGTGTAGACCTAGGTCTTAACATCAACTACATATTACCCATGAGAACTTTATGTTATAACAGGTTCCATGAGATATTGGGATGAATACTATTGTTGGAATTTTCATGTATATCATAGAGCTATAGTACCTGACACTCCCTTATTCTTAAAAACCAATAACTTGTTTCCATGGCTCCAAAGAAAGATCCAAAATTCACTTCAACAATTAAACCTTCAAAAATCTTCTCCATTACTCCTGAAGAAAATGAGGAGACATTCAACCAACTATCCAAATTGGATAGTTAAATCAATGAATTGAATGATAGGCCAACAAAAAAGGTTGATTTTATAAATACTCAAACATAAATGGGAATAAATATGAATCAAAATAAGGAACTAATGGAAATAAAGATGGAATCAAATAAGGAATTGATGGAAAGAAATATGGCAGGAAATAAGGAATTTATGGAAAGAAAGATGGAAGATTTGTAATAGAATATTATAGAAGCCTTAAATAGAAGGATCCCTAAAATTAATAAGTTTTCTGAAGGGACTCATGAAAATAAGGCTAGTATTCAGTTTGAACAACTTTCCAATAATTAGAATTTTCTAAGGGGATTTAACTCCAATAGTGGATTTACTTATAGATGGTTCCCAAAAGAAGTGAATCTTCCAAAGGTTGAATTAAATAATTTTTATGGAACAAAGGTCTTTACCCGGGTGAACCAAATATAACAATATGTTCAATTGAATAATATTATGGATGATAAGAAAAGGATTCACATAGAAACTTTGAACTTTAACCAAGGATGATTTTAAGGATGAAAATTTATTATAAAATGTAGAAACCTTGGTGAATCTTACTAATCTTTCATATGCCAACTATAAAATGTTTAGTGATATTTTTTGTAAAAATATTCAAATTTATAAGGATTTTATATAGTTTGTATAAACTTTTAGCGAGTTTTCAGGTAAAATAATTTTATCCTATAGAATTTGGGCGAATCATTTTTAGAAAAACGAATCTTTTTTGGGGAAAAACCTTGGAAAATTACCCCATGAGCAAAATTTAGACCCTAAAATCATCCCTGAGTCTTTAACATAAAACCATATTAATGGTATCAATGGGTAGCTAAAAGGAATCCCCATTCATATCATTATACTTGGGGTTTATTTACAAGAGACTTAGAATCACAATATGGGAAAGCTTGGGAGCAAGACTACTCGAGTTAGTTGACAAGAATTAAGCACCTAGGTGATAATGAATATTATATATTATAATTTCAGGTATTGGCCACATGAGCAGATAAAATAAGTCATGAATATTTGTTGGAAGCTTACATGGATGGATTAAAAGAAGACATGAAACATGAGATTTTCCTAAAACATTATAAAAATATTATGGAAGCTATGCAATTTTCTCGTCATATTAAAGCCAAGATTATGGATAAACATAAGTCTACCATTAGAGAATATGTAGGAAGTAGATATTGATTTGGGGTTCATAAGACAATTTTACCACAAGCTACTCAAATATGATAGAAGGAAATGGAGGAAAAACGAGAAAAAAGAATATGCTTTGGTTGTAACAATTTTTTTTCAAAAGGGCATAAATTTCAAGAAACAAATTTGTTCACCTTGAAAATAATAATGAAGAGGAAGTGGAGCCATCTATAGACAGAAATGAGGAAGAAATTTTCAATCTAAAAGAACAAGAAATCAAGGCTGAAATTATGCACAACATTGATTCATATAGTTTCAAAACATTTTTTCTTGCATTGACATGGTTGTCAACACCTCAAACCTTGAATATTGCAGGTTACATTAAGAAGAAAAAAATCATAGTTCTCATTAACACATAACTTCATTGATAAAAGAGAAATTTCCTCATTTTTTTTATATATCGAGTGAAACTTTTTCATGTTTTGATTGCTAATGGAGGGAGTATTGATTGTGTGGAAAAATTCCACAAAATTAAAGTGGGTATGGTAGAATATAATTTGGAAATCCCAATGCATGGCATTTCCATTGGAGGTGTAGATGTTGTTCTAGGGATTCAATGATTGAGAACATTAGGTACAATTTATACAAACTACAATGATTTTTTCATGAGATTTGAATTGGAAGGAATTCAATATGAACTCAAATGGTTAAAATATGGAACTTTTCAAGTCATAAAGTCTCATAGAATTTAAAATATCCTAAAAAAGTGTAGCACGAGAGTTTTTGTTAGACTTTATTCTATGGAAGTTAAGGAGGAAGATGAAAATATTCTAGAGGAACTAAGATGCACATTGAAAATTCACAATAGGATTTTCCAAGAAATACCTTAAGGTCTACTTCCATCTACATATCATGAGTATCAAATCAATATAATATAGGGAAGTACTCCTTGTTGGAGATATTACACACACCTAGGATATTTTTCCTTATTTTCCTATGTTTATTAGTCATTATTGAGGGTCTGCTATTTTTTAGAAACCTCTCCTACATTCTAGTAGTATATTGTATTTATTTTAGAGTCAGTTACACTTAGTTATAATAGTGGAAGTCATGGAAAATTTGGTTTTATCACTAGAAGTTGCATGTGCTTCTCTCACTTCCACATGTGTGATTTAGTTAACTGAAAACTGCATGACTAGTTAACTAGGACTAGGTGAAAGTTAACTCTTGTAACTTCATGTGCATGTCTAGATATCTCTAGACCACCACTATGGCGCATTGGTTTATCTTCCAGTGTGCATTAGTTGATCTATACATAATATATCATGTGTAAATTATCATTCATTCATTTGGTTAATACATCTTCTATTCTTTTCTCTCCAATTTTTCTCTTGTCTTCTCTATTTTGCAAGTTTTGTTCGTTCTTATGATGGATATATCTATTGTGAAGGTACTCACAACATTCTATATGGTATCAGAGCCCATAGGTTGCTAGGAATAAGTCACACTAGAATTTTTTATTTGCAGGTAATGAAGATTGAAGAACATTGGAAGAATGGAATCTTCGTCGGTTGTCATGCTAAAATTGTAAAACTAATTTGAATGGAACCAAAAGATGGATATTTTTCTACAAAGTAGAGGATTGTATAGGTTAAACATGGAAATGGAAACATAACCCAAATCATCCATTGAAAAATCCAAATATCTCAATAGAATGGATGAGGCTTAGGGATCCCTTTGCATACACATATCCCCTGAGTTGTTGTTCCATGTATCTTCTTGCAAAAATCCACACGAGATCTGGATCACCATGGAAGGACTCTTTGCAAAAAAATATGAGATGAGATCTTACATGCTTGAGGTGGAATTACTTGCATTAGATTCGAAAATATTTGAAAACATCCATGATTTCTTCACAAGGTACAAGGATTTGTTTCTACAACTCAAGGCTTACAAGGTTGATAAACCAGAGGAGTAAAAGAGAATGATTCTCACCATTTTGTCAAAAATTGTTCCGGATTATTCAATTTTTGTTTATACTTTACACACTCATAGGTTGATTGTTAGAGCATCCTATATTATGCCCTCTTCGGAGAACTACATCGAGGCCCTGATTCCAGAGCAAGACAAACTCATCAAGATGGGTTTAATAAAAAACTCCAAAGAACATGCACTTGATGCAAATGATGGCAACACTTCTCAACATAAAAAATCCAAAAAAAAGGAAAAGAAAAGGAACATGCAAAAAAAAAGGAGTAAGGGTATTCCAAACTCTTCAATGACTCCTTAGGATCCAAATTTCGAAAAGGTAATAAAGGACAAAAGTGTACCTACTGTAATCGAGGATTCCATCCAGAATACACATGCACGAAGAAGAAAATAGACCTTATGACTCAGATTCTTCAAAAGAATGGCCTTGGCGATCAAATTCTTGAGGGTGACAAGAAGAAGACATAATATAATGCTCCCAAAGGTAATAATTATGCATTAGTTGTTGTTCACTCTTCACTTGATTCCTGGATTGTGGATTCAGGAACATCGCACCATATGGTTTGCACACATAATATCTTATCTTCTTTGAATGCTTCTAATGGTCCTCCTAGCCTCATGGAGGATGACTCTCCAAATGAGGCTTCTGGAAAAGGAAGAGTAGAACTAGATCTTGGATTTTTTTAGAATGTTATCCATGGTACTCAAATTTTCATGAATATTCTCTCAATGTATCAAATTACACACTCAGGCTCAATAAAAAAGGTGGATTTCACACTACACTTCATGTCCATATTTGACATGCAAGACAACTCCAAGATTGTTGTCAAGGAGGTAAATAATCGATATTAGTTATACACTTTTCTAAATTTATTGAACCTGATTCTTCTGTACTACTTACGAGTGTTGATTATTGTAGTAGACTATGGCATGATTGGTTTGGTGACCTAAACTTCAAGTACATGAAACAACTGAGAAAGAAACAAATGGCCATCCAATTACCTGATATTCAATTTTCCAAATGGGTTTTTGAAGGATGTGTCCTTGCAAAGAGCCATCAAGAGAAGTTTGAGAAGGGGAAGGCTCAAAGGGTGTCCTCTCCATTAGATCTGATTCACAATGATCTCATGGATACATTCCCGCATCCATCCATTAGAAGGGAAAGGTATGTGATCACATTTTTGGATGATTACTCACATTATACTTGGGAATTTTTTCTCACGTAGAAGTCCGAGGTATTTGAGCATCTCAAAGATTTCAAATAACTTGTTTAGAATCAATCATGGATAAAAATAAAATCCCTCCATATAGATAATGGGAGGGGTAGGTATGTAAAAATATATGTTCAAAATATTTGTCTTCAGGCTAGGATATAGTTGTAACACATAACACCATATACTCTGCAACAGAACGGGGTTGCTGAGCAGAAAAAAAAAACTTCTCAAAGATATGGCCTCTTACATGTTGCATGCAATATCACTTCCTCCTAAGCTTTGGGTTGAGGAACTTAACTTTGTGAATGACATTCAGAAAAAATCCCCTCGCAGATATGTTAAGGACAAAATTCCTTTGGTGGCATGGAGCAACAACAAACTGTAACTCAACCAGTACTGTGTCTTTGGCTCAAGTGCATGGGCACAAATTCCCTATGAAAAGAGGAAATCACTCGATCCTCAGATTATTGCATGTATCTTTCTTGGATAACCAGATGATATGAAGGGATATAGACTCATTGATCCCTCTACAGAATAGGTCATCATTAAGCATAGTTTTTCAATTTGAGGAAAGTCCCTCACATGCTTCACATGAGTGGAAAGAAGGTACTTTTGTCCTTCCACCATTTCGAGAAGATGAGTTTACATATTCATACTCTACTTCATATCTTTGTTCTTATATAGAGTTAGAGGATTCAGACCATGTAGATGCACAGTCGGTATAGGAAGATGAGGAGCCACAACAGAGGCCCAAGTTGGCACAAACCACTCTTCAGGATGTAGGAGATCTTGTTGAGGATCCAATAGATATTTGGAGGATTTAATATTAGTTCAAGGATCCCCCTCATGTACTCATAGGCATTGAGCCCATGTTTCCTATGCATTTTTATGTGGCTAGGTCTTTAAACTGTTAGGATATTTAGACACTTAGGAGTTAGTTAAGATCTACTTTGTCTAATGTGTCTTTAGGTAAACATGTGTTTCTTAGTGTGTTTATTTAGTATGTATTAGTATGAATTTGTAGTTAGGAAATCCGACGGTCATGATATGTTCTCGACATAGAGTGATCTGACGGTTCATATTCTCCTGGATATTAATGACCATTGATAGATGGCTTAACACCCGATTGGTCCATGATATCTATTTAAAGAGAATGGACTGTCATTTTCCGATGATTGATTATGAAAAACTCTCTTGTAAAATATCTATGTAATCTTTGTCTTTTTCATTAATAAACGACTCCAAGTGGTCGCGTTGGCTAGGGCCATGGATGTTTCCCCTTAGGGGTTTTACCACGTCAAAACAATGCTGTGTTGATATTTGATCTATTTGTGTGAGTGGTTATTAAAGGTGTTCTCTTTCTGTTGTAATAACTCTATTGTCGAACATGGTATCGGAGCTTGTTTGAAGACTCACTCATGTTGTAGATCGAGATCGTGAAGCTAAGTTTCCTCATCTCCATTTATGTCATTTTCGTACCTTTCTAGGTTGATAGGACTATTCCATTGCGTCCGTAACACTCATTTCAATTAGGAAGACTTTTGTTTTCACTCTAAAATGTTTTTGTTTGCCCATGATACAACCATTTCAATCAGATCTGGAGGTATAAAACCTAAATACGCATTTTTTAAAATTTTTGTAGAGTATTATTTTGGTTTTATATTATTTATTTATGTGTTGATACTCTTTTAGATCTGCGTATGCTCTTTTACCTGTGCCCTGTGCAATCTCAGAAAATCAAAAACATATAGGAAAAGATGCATCTTCCGGGTAAGCTAACCGAAATCCAACCCTTGTTGTCATCGAGAAGCGAAATTGTTTTCTTGTATGAAAATAGTTTTTTTAGCATGCTTTCCAAGCCCGTCAACAACAACAACAACAACAACAACAAAAATCCTCTTGCTAAACAATACATTATGTTTTTCTAGACCATTTGGTTGGAAGTTGCCTTGTTAAGTAAGAGGTCTTGAGTTCAAGTCTTTCTTTTTGTTACCTTTTTTGAAAATGTTCATGCTAAAATTGTAAAGTGTATTTTACTTCAAGTATAAAAGTGAATCACTATAAGTAGCTTTAACGTTTTATTTTAGAGTTATTTATTTTGCATGCAACATTTTCTTTATAAAGTAACTTCATTTTAAAAGTGATCCCTACTTGTCTTTATAAAAATGGGTCACTTCATAAAGCAACTTACACCACCACGTGGTATTTTGGTTACCATTTATGCCTTTTTTAAAAAGGGCATAACTCTCATATCCAAAGTCCATTTTCAGTGTCATTTTTGTTTTTAAACCGCCAAACTTTTCGAGATATTTCCATCCAGATCATCACTTTCAGTTTTTAAATCCATATTATCTTCATATTTAATATGGATTCTACAAGTAATCTATTGCTTATCAACAACAACTACTTCCAATGGAAATCCCATATGGAGGATTTATTAAGAAGTAAAGGCTTGTACCAGATTACCTTGGGAAAGGAAACAACACCCATTGATTCTAATAAGAAATAATAATGGGATAATGGGAACGACGAAGAATGTGGATTAATCAGAATGTCCATCTCTCTTGATTTAAGGTTCTACCTTCAATCAATTGATCAACTCAAAGAATCTTGGGAAAAGATTGAATCTGTGTTTGGTAAACACAATATTATTCGAGCACAACAGTTAGAAAATCAAGTATTAAATTTAAGTGCAAATGATTTTTCTTGCATTGAAGACTATCTATATAATTTTAAAACACTTAGAACTTTATGTGAAGATTGTAAGATAAATATAGAAGAAGATCATTGCATCTATCTTATTCTTTCTAAGGTAGGTAGTGCATATTCTGTGTTTGTATCTACCTTTTATTCCATGCAAGAGGCTCTAGGGACAACTTAAAAAAAACTCAATCTTGAGAACTTTTGTGATTATTTGATTAGAGAGAAAGATAATATTGTACAACTTGGAGTGATCAACACTGCAGGTACATCCAAAAAAGCCTTAGTCATCCATCAGAAAGATAAACCCAAGAATCCCAAGAAGCATCATCCTTGTCAAAAAAACAAGCAATATAAGAGTCCCAAACCCACTCATACAACTTCTGCTCCTAATGGCAACAAAGGAGCAAAATACAAAGGTAATAAGATTGACAGACATTGCAATGTTTGTGATAAATATGGTCATGATGAGTTCAAATGTTTCAAGAATATGATAACTTTAGAAACAACGATGAAAAAACACAACATCAATATTTATTCTACTCCTTATTCTTCTTCTCATGGACATTCACTTTCTGCTTTTGGTTTGTCCTTCAATACAACTTCTACTTCTTCTCCTGATGAGTGGCTTATTCATTCTAGAGCATCTTATCATATGGCTAAGGATAGAGACATCATTTCTGATCTAAATGAATCTAACACCAAGAAACTATTTGTTGGTGATGATAGATCTCTTAGTGTTGAAGGATCTGGAACAATTTAAGTAGAAAACGATCATTTCAATGATCTATTATGTGTTCCAAGTCTTTCTTGTAACCTTCTATCAGTATATAAAATCACTCATTTAGGTGACGGTAAAACCATAGAGTTTTAACCTCACCAAGTTGTAATCAACGATCTAAAAGATCTTAAGCATGTTCTTGCAACTGGAATTGTTGATGATATTACCAGGTTTTACATGTTTGACAACTTTGGGTCATCATCGTTTTCATCATTTTTTGTTGCTCATAATGATGACTTGAGAAAAATTTGGCATGAACGGTTTGGTCATCTAAACTATCACTCATTGAAAAAACTATGTAATCAATAGATGGTGACTGGTCTTCGTCTTGTTTCATGCTGAGATGGTGTTTGTGTCGGTTATGTTCTTGGATAACATCATCAGGACATGTTTGACAAACGTGCCTTTTGGCACGCTTTAGACACTTTGTATATTTTTCACAGTGATTTGTGTGGTCCACTTTCTTCTCTTTATTTTTATAGGTGCAAGTATTTCTTAACTTTAATTGATGAATTTTCCAAACGTACTGTTGGAATATTGGTTGTTGTCATTGATGTCAACCCTAGTCATGGGTTTTGGACCACAAGATTGATAAAGGTATTTGGACATGAAGGAAAATGCACATGCATGTACAAAACCCATGAATGGATAGTATACATCATGTTGTTTCCCGTGGTATGTGGCACGTCATGTGGATCCTAATGGTTGAGGAGAAATGAATTTTTGAAAATGATAAAGTGAATTGAAGAAGGAAGTACATGTAGGCCCTGAAGATAATTAAAGAAAAGAATTACAAAATAAGAAAGTGTCAGATCGGCCCTGATGTTAAGATGAAGTGACATAAATGGTATAAATAAACATCATTATACATTCATTTTGATACAAGTCGAATTTCAGAGGAAATAATAAGTAAAGAAGGCCAGATTTCAAGGGAGGATGAAGTCTTTTGGTGATGTGTTCTAAGGTATGTTATTTGCAGGTCATCTTACCATTCTTTCTATAAATATTTTTCTAGAAAAATTTAGATGGTGAAATCGCTATGGTATTGATAAGACATATCAAGGTACCTCTAGTAAAATTTTTAGCTCTTGATTCACTATAATTATGGAGATACACTTTGTGGAAGATAGGGTTTGTGACCAGTCTTCAAGCTAGTCAATAAATAGGTGTTCCAAGTAAAACAGTCATAACTTCTTCATCGAGAATCCAAATGACATGGGATGAATTTCATTGGAAAGAGTACAGACTTTAGTTTCTTTTTTCTGAGTTTCAAAATCGTATGTTAAATATTGAGTGCAGGGCATTCTATACAAGTTCGGTCTCCTAAATAGACCAGAATTGAATAAAGCCTACCATTCTTTCTATAACTTCTTTTTGGGGAGGCTTCAAGGAGTGAAACTTGGAGTAGTTTTAGAGAATAGATTGAGTAATATTATATACAAGATTAGAGTACTCTAATAATTGAAGAATTGCATAAATTGAAGAAGTCTCGGGAAGCATTATCAAGTTCTATGTCATGATTGGTTGATGGTGATGATTTAATGTAAAGTTTTATTATCTCTCATATATTCTTGGGTGGAAGGAAGGGGCAAGGATGGAGAGTTCAACTCTATCTTGATATTGTATGATTGTATCTTCCTCTGGGAGGTTTATCCATCCCTTTATATTTGGAATCTGTAGCTACCTTTGGAAGTTATTACTTCCCTTGAACAATAACTATTGATTATTTCTCATATATTGTGCATGGTGTATTGCAGTGTATTGGTCTAACTCTTATACTATTGTTCATTTCTCATTGGATATAGTTGAATGGTTTAAGTATAAGTTGAAA
>JASDQU010222310.1:723-17733 GCA_032191745.1 Picea mariana
TCCATTCGAACTCTCCTTAACATGTGGCAACCTCCCAACAAGAAGAATATCAAAACCGTGACCGCTACAGGAAATTAGGCAACACTGATGTGCAGAGTACGCAGCACCACTGTGCAGAGTACGCAACGCCACTTCTATATCCAATATCTCTCAAACCAAAACACATTTTGAAAACTTGAGAGAGGTTTTTGTTATTTGGAATGTTATAAACAAAAACCTCCTCCAGTTTTCAAAAATATATTCTCAACTTCTCATAACCCAAGTTTTAAATTAGTGACTCAAAACTGGCAAAATAACTTTGCACAATTTAGCCTCTGCTAGAATATTACGCAGCATCTGTAGGTAGCGCTCGATTGTGTTGCACTTGTATACAGCTTCTGTTCTCTATGAAATATTACGCAGCTCCATTAGGTAGCACCACTTGCGTTGCATCTGTGTGCAAGTGTGGGTAGCATAACCAAAATTGCAGTTCCTTCAATATCGAATGTGTGAAGAGAAATTTGTAGTATTTCATGATGACAAAACCATTTCAATTAATTGCCTTCACTGTACAATGGGTAGTGCCTTTTACCACAGGGAAAACTAGCACTTAGCAAAAACTCAAATCCCAGCTAGTTAAATGCTTAGCAGCCTGTATGATGGCAGAAATAGTATGTGCATATCAGTTAACCCTCCCAAAAGGGAACAATTCTAAAAAATGGGGCTCACTTTTCATAAAATATTTAGTTACCCTGAAATTCAACCTCACACTCTTTCTTGTAGAAAGAGGATCTTCCTTTGGCACAACAGACTTTTCCCTCTCAGAAATGGCATGCTTCTTCTTAGGGGTTATGCTCTTCTTGAATGCGGGTGTCTCTTGACACTTGGCACCTTAACCAATCTTGTGCTAACAGTGTTAATGACATTACTTTCCTTGTGCTTTATATATATATATATATATATATATTGTACTTGTTATGCGTCGCTTGTGTCCTAACGACTAGGATCGTTATATATTTGTTGATGTGTACTTATAAAGTTTCTTCTTTCAATGGAAGAGCATGTAGCTCATGAGGGTGAGCTACAAGAGGAACAAGCAACACAACCAATGAGCACACCAATTGTCATGACTATACAAATAGGTAAAGAAAAATATTTTAATGTTATTTGAAATAATGAAATAATCATTTCAATAATATTTTAGCATATCAATATGATCGTTTTTGTTGTTTCAACTGAGTAGCTTGTAGTGAAAAATAATGGGGTGAAGAGGGAGTTCTTGTGAGAGCCATGGCCTAAAGTGGCATACAATTTGCTCATATATATTACTTGTGATGGAAGACTAAGTTTGGTCTATGCATACAACTTCAAATTTTTACGCCATCTAAGACATTTATTTCACCAAAATCCTAAAAAAAAAATAAGTATCCCATTTTTTCTCTTGCAGACCTTGAGAGAGATGACAAACAAAGGTAAAGAGAGGTAAGCATGAGGCACTAGAACATCATGGCCTCATCAAGCTAGTAGTTTTTTATTCCTTAGAAATATAGAGTCTTAGGGTGTCATGGGAATACTTTGTGGATATGGATATATAGGCCTTTATGGAGTCTCAATAGTTTTCTCAAGAGCCATGCCCTGAGAGGGATATTGGGAGGAAAACGAAACAAGGCAAGCTAGGTACCTCCATGGAAAAGCAATCTCAAAATAAATTCAAGGTATAAGACACAGACAAGGAAGTGTATTCCACCCTAATTTAATTAAGGACATCACCAAGCAACCCATTTAATATTACAGAGAAAACCACAATTCAAAGGGAAAGTGGGAAGTTCTATAGGAGAGCTAATACTAGATCCCAAGAAACTCCTAAACTAATCACCCCAATATTCTCTTCCATAGTAAATGTGCAGGAATACCATTCCTACATGAATCCCATTAGGAGAACCTAAGGAGTAAAAAACAATGGAACCTATAGAATCCACCTTGCAACTCACTCTAAGATAATTATAATTAGCCAGGGATGAGGCCCTCAAATGTAAAAACATAGAAACAAATAATATGAACAAGGGAAATAAGGTATAAGGCATAACAAAGGGAGTGGAGCAACAATTCCACCACCTAAAATAAAATTTTCAAATCATGATAATACAAGGAGTTAAAAATCATAAGAAACTATAAATGAAAAATAAGAATTTGAAGGAATAATTGGAAAGAACTAGGAAGGATTTGACCACTCAAATTTACCAGGAAACGATAATGAAGGTATCCATAACCAAAATGGCCTAGATTGAAAAATATGTGATGAGATATAGGAAAATAACCAAATTTCTCAACCTTTTTCTCAGAGAGCAGTGGTATAATTTTCAAATGCAGAGTCTAGTGCAATAGGTTGCATTTAAGATAGAGACCCCAAAAGAATTTGTGGGTGTATGTCAAGATAATGATGAAGAAATGAGGGATAGGTTGTGTCAATTTTATCTACACAAATTTTCCCTCCTGCATCCCTACAAATAGAACCCAAACCCATATGTAGGGGATTTCCAACATGTGGCACTATCGTATTAGATTCAACATGAGGATTTGAGAGAATTTGAATTGAATAAATATAGGGAAGAAGAGATAAATATCCCTCTCTGGGGCAAGGTTGAATCCCCCAAACTATAATATATCATAACCATGAATGAGGCTCTCATATAAAATGTGTAAGTGGCACCCATATTAGAATAAAAATAGATGAATTACATTGCTCATTTTGAGGAAACCTTAAGGCTTCTAGGGAAGGCAGTAGGTTAACCTTTCCAAAGGAGTGTCATTCACTACAACATGGTATTCAAATAAGGGAACTCCCCTCACCTAGAAATGTCCAATATGCCTTGTTTAGGGCCTCACTTTGCAAGTATTCCTTGATAAGATTAAAATCAAAGTTAATTGGGTTGAGGTTTGTGGTCTACATGCCAAAAAAAAAATTTAAACCTGCAGTCCTCACCACTATAGAGAGGAAAAAGCATGGAAAATATAGCATTCTCATCGCAACAAAACTTATCATTTTTTTTTCCACAAATGTTTGTTGCTATATACATGGATGTTTTTCACTATATAGATGGATTCTTGTCTCTATATCAATGAATGTTTGTAAAAAAATAAAAATAAAAATACTGCAACAAATGCTTATCATTTGTGTTTTTCCACATACTTACATCGCTATATAGATGGATGTTTGTAATATATATATATATATATATATATATATATATTCAGGAACACAAACGAATGACACGTGGTAGCCATTTTTCATGGATATTTCCATGATGAGTTTTTCTTTTTCAATATTGAAATGAAAAAAATCCACGAGAAATAAAAATGATTTCATAGCAAGTGTAACGAATAAGTGTCACAATAGCAACAAAAAATCTTTGCAAATTTGGTCATATTTAGTAGTGTGTCATACAACCTTCTTAATTCATCTTCGCAATTGTAAGTCCTATGTGCATCTTCCATACCTTGAATCTTTATTCTTTCTAATATATTGTGAATGTGACTATCTAATTCACATTCCTAAGTGCCTTGGAGCAGGAAGTTATGGCCTATGCAGTGAACTAGTACCCAAAACATTAACTTGCACTATTTGTCCTATAAATTCATCATACTAGCTTCGTTTAACAAAAAATTTAAACCATTAGAAAGATCTCTTTAAGATATTTTATTTGAGCTATAGAGACATTTTACCTGTGTACACTCTTTTCTCGTAGATTTTGAGTACATGAAAACATTGATTAGACCTTCGAAAACAACCTGCAAGAACATGACGTGAAAAATGTTGTAATTTTCCCACACAATTAACTGATTTATATTGAATTGATGACTAATCTGGAATTTTAGTTCCTCTTGGAACCCCAATATGATTCCATTTCATACTCCTAGACTTCGTAGTCCTACCTCATATTCCTTCACTCTCTTCTTTCTATCTTTTTCCTTTTTACGTGGGCCTAAAAAATTCAATAAAATAAAAATAATTCATAGACCCACCTACTCAGTTGGCACATTTATAACCCTGGATGGGACAAGGGTACCACTTTTCTATCAAATTTCCACATGGTAATTTTGTATTGGTCGTGAGGATGGGTGGATCCCATCCTCCACCTTTTTCCTTGGTGTGTGCAAACTTGCACATCTCTCTAATATGATGGTTGAGATCGGGAAAGATCAGCAACCGAAAGGCCATGCCACACCCCAAAAATGCTCAAATTTTAACAACCCCTTGGGTCACTACAATGTTTTTTTCTTGTGCTACTTGGAATTATCTAAGAGATGTTGCATGGTACAAGAGTCGGAATCCAAAACTACTTCTCCCCCACAAGGCAATGGTTTATGGTATCAACTAAAAAAACTATGCACATAGCTCCCACATCACTTTCCACTATGCCACATGTTTCAATTGTGCACTGGCCACCATGGAACTACACATCACCTCTACCACATCACCTACACATCACCTCTATGTCATATACGGGAAAATACCCAAACATTTCCAATTTTTCCCAATTTTCGAATTTCTCCAAAATTCCTAAAAATGCATAATTCAAAATTATTTTCATGCCCTCCATGAAACTCTAAAATTACTCTTTATGTGACCAATTTCATCCCTGGGCATTCCAATTTTTCCTTTGCACACGAAATTTGACTCTTTCACATTGAGTTCTCCATGCATAGCACTGTATAAATTGAGGCTTTTTTCCCAATATCTCCTTGGTTGTACTGTAGCTTCTAAAATTCATAACTTATCCCAATACAATACCGAAAATTACTAGACTAAAATTAAATTGTGGATTTTTAATCCCTCACTAATATTTCCTCAATTACTCATGAAATTTCCCCAACTTCATTACAATAATTTCAACAAACATGTTGAAGACATCCCTTTCAAACATTATGTCACACAATTTGCATGTAGACTCTGTAACTCTGTTTCAACGCTCTGCCTATGGCCCATACATGCCTAATGTTTAACCTATGGCTCTGATACCACATTGTAACATACCCAACCCCCTAGATGAGTCCCATTGCAATATTGTAATGTCCGCATTACCAACAAAACAACAAATTTTTCTTTGATACCACGTTGTAGCATTCTCAGTCCCAAGTTGGGCCATGCCACATGAAATTAACAACTCCAATACCCTTAATTTTAAACAAAATTATCTACATATGAACATAATTATACATAACACAAAACATATATAGACATGCATAATAATACAAGAAAAACCCATAACAACATATACATTTATTCACACAGTAATTAAATAGATACACAGAAGACACTTATCTTATGTAAATAATCACCAAATGTGAGAAGACCTTAGAGATTCCTGCCAACCATAAAATCTACTTCTCATAAACTCTCAGCAGAAGGTCACCTCTGAGCCAAGGATAAAACTCCACCAAGGAAAAGGAAACCTAAACCAAGCTAAGGTCTATCAACAACAAAAAAAACCAATATTCAAGTGCCAACTCTAGAAAACAACCACATCCTCTCATTCCCCACATGCATGTCCCACCCTAGAAAGTATTCCCCTTCTCTGCTCAATAGTCCTTTGGTTGCACCACTTTCCTTCTGAGGCTTCAGCAACAGGCCAGAAAATAAGTCTTAGAGCCTTATAAATGTAGCTTGGTACCTTGGGAAAAAAAAATCCCAATAGTTCTCTCACCTGGAGAGAATTCTCATGGGATTTACAACCCACTTATTCAACTACACACGATCCTACAAACTCACCTCTTTAGTCCAGTTTACCCAGAAAATGCTTCCAAGATTCCCCAAAATGGAGGTATGGTGATGGAAGAAAGGTATTGATGACTAGAGTGAGGAAGTGAATAGAAAATAACTCTGGTTGAAAGTATCTTGGCTCGCCACCCTATATGTACATTACAACTGGGATTCAACCTAGGGGTATTACATCCATGATTTCAATCACCTCAATATCTTCCTTAGACTTTACCCCTTCAATGTTAACTTCTACTTATTCCAACTGATCGATAGGATAGATTTTGTATTTATAATCAATCCTCAGTTGAATGGGGGACCAAAAAATGTTCATATTTCCCATCAACTCCTAGGATTTCTTTGGTAGGATGTTCACATTATATCCTAGATTGAACATGACAATGTCCATATCATAGATTCCAAATTCAGATGTCGTGTTCAACTCTCTTCCCATGGGATTCTATTTTCTCACCTATCACACATCCCTTTTTGGTAATGTGGTGGATATAGATACAATGTTTCGTATTCCCCCATACATATATTTATCATATGTGTCAATTTCCTTGCAGCATCAGGATCACTTAACATTCTCAAACAATAATGGAAAAAATTACTTACTTGATCTTTTGCTTTCTCCTCATGACCAATGTCATTCTATGTTTCTTCTCGTGTTGCGTGTCGCACATGAAATAAATAAAAAATGGCTCACCCTTGGACCAAGGGATATGAGTAAAAAATTTTGCACAAAAATAGAACTAAGGTACATCGAAATAGAAACAGTTTCAAAAAGGTCCCTTAAAACTAGGGAACTCTCTTGACCAAATTGATTTCATTCGAATTTCATTAACCAAACACATGCTAGATGTCTATTGCAATATTATTTGTGTTTATATGTCATTGGAGATGATATTGAAATATTTGTTGAGTTGTCCTTGTTGATCTTGAGGGATTTTGGCACTCTGTCACAGTTGCGCAGCAAGGCTACTCTGCAAAAGCAACCTACAGGAGAAACACATCACAATTGCGCAGCAAAAGGTCCCTTTCATATCTTTTCACATTTTTTTATCTTTGTTGATGGATGATGAATTTGGCCTTCTGATGATGATAAAGTGTTCTAGAACCTCTTCACCCTCTTGAAAACATAACTTTCCTCTTAAAGCTTTAAAAACCCAATGTGCCAAATTGAAATAAATGAGTCCATACTACCTCATCCTAAGGAAGTGATTATTTGAGTGCATTTATAGCTTCTATCTCGTATTCATCTCATTGATTACACTCTGCATTGAAAAATTACAAGGAAAACTCATTTTTGTTGCTGATAAAAAAAACTATCATAGTTGAGCAGCATGTCTCCTGCCCAACTGTAAATTCTTTATTTACAGTTTACAATAAAAATAAAATCTTCAAAACATCGTATAGGCATCATAATTATATGACCATCTATAATGATCCAACATTGATCAAAATCATTGTGTACTATTCAAATATTTAGGGCATTTGATAATTAAGGTTAGGGTTTTTCCTGTTGCTTACTAACAAAAAAAAAATTGCAAAAATGGGTGAATCCAATTCCAAGGGATGCTAAAATAATTAGTTTCAATCTTTGATGAAGATGCAAAAGTCTCCCAATATTGATTCATCTTTCCGAGTTCTTCTAACACCAACAAATTTATCAATGAAAAATGGAAGAGGTTGGGTTCCCCCTGGTCTTTCCTTACTTGCATTGTGTCAGCCATCTTCCTTAGACTACTGAAGAGGTAATAGGGTATATTCAACGCTATCCTACCAGTGAAGTGCATTAAGATCCTGATATGATATTGGTAAACCCTAGTGAATCTTCCTTCACATTTGAAAAACCTTTGAATTACCCTCAACAAGTTGCTACGATTCTCTAATAGAAGTTCTATGCATATGGTGGCTCCAAATTTTGTGTCTCTAAATTTAGGTTTCAAAAATTCATGATAGCAAGCTAGATGTAGTTGCATACCTTTGAATCATTCCTCTCCACAAAAAGGGATCTCTATTGCAACATTGATGGTGTCTTCAAAAACCAAAACCTAAAATTGCATGTTTCTCACTTTAGCTTCAATGCCATTAAAGCTCAATGAAAACTCCTTTTCTACCTGCATGCTATACCCTTCAAGCTTTTGAGAAAATCTAATGCAACCCACTTGTTCAAAAGAAATCCGGATTGTTGTGTCTATATTCACTAGCCGTAGATATTGAGGCTCCAATCTAACAATATCACCACACTTTGTATTCCTCCTCCTTCCTTATAGAGTCACCATGATGTTGATGTATGTCATTTACCTGTGGGAAATAACTAAGAGGATTGTGCACAGGGTAAAACACAACAATTGCAGATGCACAACGAATAAGAAGAATTATGGATATAGTCTCTGTTTATGTAATGACCCCATGGTTTACTCAACATCATTCAGTAAGTGTATACAATAATAATAGCAATTTTTTTAAAATATGTATTTAAATTAATATAAATTAATTGTAGCGCAACTAAATTCATTTGATATAATCATGCAAAATATTATGTCAACTAAGTCATAGTAATTTCACTTGTTAGAAACTCTTAAGGTTAAGCCACGCAACTTGTGCCAAGCGCATTGGCAATAATTACCAAAGATTTAAGAATTTAAGTCACTAATAAGAAAAAATAAAACTAGTTCTCATTTTAATACGACAATAACTTCTTGAAAATAAGGCACTTAATTCAAGGAATCGTTGTGCCACTTGCACTATATTATATAACTAGATACGCTAGTCGTAACAATATCCATTTAGTTTTAATTCTTAATATGATAAGTGTTTAAGTATATTTAAACTTAATGTTATTAGTTATTATTAAGTATTAAATGTAAGCCTTGCTATAATTTTATTAATCGTCTTAATAGACCTTGATAACATCTAGTGTCTTACAAATTCCTACCAAGTGTAAGGAAGTAACTAACAAAGAAATCCCGAAATTAATTTAATCTATCGAATTGAAGAGGATTATCCAAACTTGCCCGGGCAAGGATTACTAATCAATCTGGTCCAAAAATAAGAAAAACCTGATTAATCTAGCGTAACACCACTATATACAATTATAATAGATTAAAATGGCTCTTGACGTCGAGAATTTACTACAATGAAAATTTATTTCAAGTTATCTACTATGAGATAACATAAATAATATATATAATTCGCATCCAAGTTCACCAAGCATGCCCTAAAACTTAGGGTTTGTGTAAAGATCAGTCTTGATCCAATTATTTTCTTTTGACAAAGATTTTGAATACAAAACTGGAGGCTGTTCACTACCAGTGACAGTAATTGATGAGCGTGTAGAATTAGAAGTCTCAAACATTATCGAATAATCTACAATCTATTGTCGGTGTTATGAAGGAAGAATGTGTAACAGGCCGAACATGTTGGAAACCTTAATTACATAATCACCCCACTTTTCAATTAACCGACTATAAATGAAATCGTTTCAAAATCGTTGAGTTAATCTAAATAGAGTAAGGTTTTTTTTTCTTTTTATTCTAGTTAAAACTTTTGATGTGCAGATTTAAGACGAAGGTTATTTTGGAGAAAAGACGGATGCGAACATCCCAGGGGAAGGTCACTTGTATAATTGTAAAATTATATTTTTACGTCGAAAGGGGTATACCTATTGGAGATGGGTACAATTAATGATCTTTTAATCTTAAATTCTAATCTGATGGTTATGCATTAAAGATGCTGGCATATTCTTAGTCGTCCTCCAAAATCAATGAGTCATATTTATTGTTGATAACTTCTTTGCATTTATAAATGCATCTGTTAACTTGTTTACTTTTTAACATTTACCTAATCATATTAAGAACTTATGATTGCCAAGTTTAAATGATTAACTTTTGGAATTCTTCAACTGTCCGAGAGTTTCATTATCTACCTCAAGTTAAAATCCATGAGAACAGAGGCACACAGTATTTACACAAACTTCGATTATATTATTGCACACATACATACGTACATATATAGTTGAACTCAGATTCAACTTACCCCAAACATAGCTATGGAGGTTGAGAGAATATCTCAACAACTCCTACAAATCTTCAACCAACCCAATCTAGTCTTCTAAACTAAGCATTATTCCAACACCCTCCCTTAATGCTTACTTTACAAATTACAATTCTTAATCACAATTACAATACTTGAACTTTCGTCTATCTTTCTGGTCTTCCTCGGCACTGAAACTCACTCTGCAATCACATGGCTTCCGCTCTTTCTTCTTCCTCTTCTTCGAGCTTTCCATAGACACATTTAAAGTCAAAACGCATCTGACCATATTTCTTACACTTTTATACTGGACAATTTGACAACTTGGCTCATTGGGGCTTCCGTGATAAAAGTTGACAATTATTGATGCATTCTATGAACTTGCCTTCATCTGTCGGATTTTTGCTTTCGGCTATCCTTCAGTATCTAGAAGAAAAGTTTGGATACAGAATGTCCTCAACATTCCTTTACACAAGGAGACTTCCAATAAAAACAATGTACTTGACACTGGGGCTACCAGCTTGCATCAAAATACAAGTTCTTATTTTTACATAGACACTTACACACAAACTTACAAATACATAAACAAATATGAAAACTGCAGATCTGAACATAAGGCTTTGTCGTGAGACTGTTCCTGATTCTCGGCAACTTCAATCTGGAAGGCAGGCAATGGACAGTCTTCTTCTTCGATCTCAACATAGTTGAGCCTGAGAAAACGCTGCGTTCAAGATTTAAAATATTGACTTTCTTTGATGTAGTTTCCCAAAGATTTAGTGAAAAAATAATGTATGGGAAAGTGTCATTGCCCTCGAAACTCATTCCATTACAGCTCCGACTAGAAAAATTGCCATCACGGCTCTGCTCGATCCATCTCTTAATGTCAACCACATTGCAATTGACTTGGACCTGAAGGGGAAAAATTAGATCTGAAAGAATGGAAACTCATACACAGCTTCTCTCTTCGTTGACTTAAATTCTGCAATTTTCCAATGCAACGTCCCTCCTCCAATCCACCAACAAATGTAGCACACAGCAATTTCTCCAAGCAAATCTAGGCAGCCTCACGTCCTCTCAACAAACAAAGGATTTCAACTACGAATTCTCTAGCAAGCAGCGGCCAACCAGGAAACGACAGTCTTTCTTGCACAGCGGTTGATGTTTTCTAATGAATGATCTGCTGCGATCTCACCTCCCAAATCACACAGAAAATTAATAAAACACACAGTTACAAACTATCTAATCCTACAGCGGATAAATTCACATCTCTATCATTCTCCTTGGCCTTCCCGTGAGGAAGCTAGGCCAAGACCTGCTCTGATACCAAGTTAAAATCCATGAGAGCAGAGGCACACAGTATTTACACACAATTATATTATTATATTATTGCACACATACATATGTACATATATAGTTGAACTCAGATTCAACTTACCCCAAACATAGCTATGGAGGTTGAGAGAATATCTCAACAACTCCTACAAATCTTCAACCAACCCAATCTAGTCTTCTAAACTAAGCATTATTCCAACACCTCAGTTATCAGCGTGTTTCATTTCTCATTCTCTACCTCATTCTGTCTTTCGACGTTCACCAACGGCTAACTCACGACTGTGCTAATTTTATTAATATGCTAACACAGTGTCTATGCAAACCGCTTGGCATCCCAACGACTAAGATTTCATATGATACTTCTATTTTGTATTACACATATCTTCAAGAATCGGGTCGAGATAATTTGCATAGTTCTTACCACGATAAAATTGAAATGGAACTTATAAATTGACAATCTGAAGAGGTGATTGGTTCCAAATTTATGCATACTATGATTAATTATATAAATATATATAATTCGTTTTAAGGAATGGGCTATCTCAGTTGCGCTTAAGGAAATCACTCAAAATTATATTATTAACCACCATCTTTTAATAACAAAAAGAAATTCAAAATTCGAAAAGAATATAAATTCTACTCAAGAAACGAGGAAGTCTAATTCCATTCAATTAATAATAGACAAGGTGTTAATCGTTGCAGGACGGATCGAACATATTTTGGAAATAAATGTAGACACAAAATTATGTGTACAATAACGCCATTCAATATCCATTCATGTACATATAATTTTAATGATAAATTCATTAAAAAATAATGTTTGAACACATATCAAATAACTTTCGACATTAATAATAAGTTCAACATTTCATAAACTACACAATAACTAGAATATCAAAATACTGTAACTAAGAAGATGGTGCTATGAGAAGTTTATCTTTAATCGGAACTTGTTCAATGCTCCTCCCTTTTGCCTACTAGTCTAAGACTTCACCGGTACCTCCCAGCCAACGTTGGGGGTACTCTTCTTCCCCCTTAGACCCCCCCCCCGAGTCGCAAAGGAGCCACAAATAAGAAACCATAACAATAGCTCCCAAGATTTCCTCGCAAGGAAGAGCTTCCACTCTTTTCACAAGCTTGGAATCTCAACTCTCACAAGTAAAACTAAATCAAAACAATTTTGGCAACATAACCTTACAAAGAATAAGTGAGATCCCTTTTTTCTTCTTCACCATTTGTTTTATAGAAATTTCCTCACTGACACATTTCCTCGTGCACAAATAATTAACTTTTTAGATTAAATTAATTATAATTATTCATCCACACACTTGTCACACTCTCCCCAAGTTGCACAAGTAATTACCATTTTCATTTTATTTAAAAATCCAATTTTCCTCATATTCCTGAATGTGTTCCTATTTTCTCTCTTAGTGGTCGCTCTGTTCCCCAAATTCTCATTTAATGAGTGTCTCCTAAATAGATCTTAGTTAGAGTTGGGTTAGGAGTCTTCTTCTAGTTATACTAGTGGTATCTTGACTCTAAATACGATTCTATGTGTACACCTATTCTCTCATATTTTATTTCTTTTTATTTTAAAAATCCAGTTTATTATTTTCATGCACACATGTGCAATTTATCCAATCTTTATATGTCATTTCCCTTTTTCCTAGAGTTTGATTATTCTCCAATCTTTTAACTTATGTCATAATTCATTTAGTCACTTAACTAAATTTAGACTTAGACTTAGTTTCAGACTTAGGCTTAGACTTTTATTGGGATTTCTAATTAATAATTTACGGTAATTAATTAATTATTTTATTCCAACAAGGTCTAATCATTTCAATGTTTTCTAAGCCACCTAGATTTATTGACTCAAGGTTTTAATTACGCGACGTGCCCTTCAATATGCACCTCCGTGCTCCAAGGGTTCCTCTCACCTTTGACTAGTTTTGGAATTTTTTTTAACCTTGGAGTCAGCAATCCGCTCGATCGACCTTGTGAGAGACTAAGGGATTCTAAGGAATAAGGACTATGCCTTATTGCACGCTCCCTTGAAATAGTTGTGAGCGATTGTCTCAGTTCTCCCTCATGACATTGTGGATCTCACGAACTAAGTAATCGTTAACCTACCATTTTGGCCACGATGAGAGTGTTAGTAGGCTATGACAAGGACGCTTCCACACCTCTCCTTCAATGTCTGGTTTATGTGCATGACCCCTCTACTCCTTCTGTGAGTTAGATTAATAAGCATTTTCAAGCCTGCATCCACTAATAAAACCTGTTTCAATAATCCATATACATAAATCATACTAAAAACAATCATATGTCACAAGTGTGTATATGAAATACTCAATAAAAACACAATTCACTCCCTGACTCAATATGGATTCCAAGGAAGTACATTAATTCCATCAACATCCATGAACATTCATGTGTCCTGCACACTCAGGAAAACTCGTCAATAACATTGACAATATATATATATATATATATATATATATATATATATATATATATATATATATATACACACACACACACACATCAAATAATAATAATTCACAACACATCATCATTATCATGTATAATCCATAATTGAAACAAAATCACCATGTACCACAACCTAATCACTTTCATGTAAGTTTCCTCAAAGAATAAGTTAATAAAAGTGTGCTCAGTAGAGAGGGATGTTACATACACTCCCCCTTGTTTTAAACTTTGTCCTGATGTTTGTACAATATATACATTCAAGTAAATAAATATATCTGATATAGATCTATATGTCTAATATATCAAACAAGTAAAGAAACTGTTGACGCAATTCATATGCGTCCTCCCAGGTAGTCGAGTAGGGAATATAGTTGTCCCACTAGACCTTGACCTGATCAACAATTTGACATCGTAGTTATCGAATGCGATGGTGCAGAATGTGGATTGGATACACCATGACAGAACCCTCGTCCGACACCTGCAAAGAACTCATTTCAATAACATGTGAAGGATCACTAATATAATGTCTCAAAACAGATACATGAATTACACCGTGCATACGCCACAAAGAATCAAGAAAGGCTAGTCGATAAACCTCGGGTCCTTTCTTTTATAGAACTTTGAAAGGTCCCACAAACATAGGAGATAGTTTATCACCCTTTCCAAACTTGATCGAACTCTTGTGTGGTTTTACCCACAAGAAGAATCTGTCACCAACTTCATAATTGGTATTAACGTGATGCGCATTAGCATAACTCTTCTATCAATCTTGCACTTCTTTAATCCTTTGTCTTATCGATTGCATCTATTCTTCCATTTCTTGAATCATTTTTGGTCTTGCCAAGACCCTATCCTCAAGTTGATCCCAACTCAACGACGTCTGACATGGTCATCCGTAAAGAAACTAAAACGGGGCCATCTTAATCATACTTTGATAGTTCTTGTTGTATGTAAACTCTAATAGTGGAAATAAATCTTTCCAACATTTTTGTTGATCCATTACATACATACGCAACATATCCTCCAAAATATGGTCTGTTCTCTCTGTTTTTCCATCCATCTCTGGGTGACATGTTGTACTAAATTTCAATTGTGTTCCCAATGCCTCTTGGAAACTGGTCGAAAACCATTCTGTAAACACCCATCCCCGATCAAATATGATCATTCTTGTGACTCCATGTAATATCACAATCTCGTTGATAAATAATTTTTCTATGTATGGCACCTAATACATCGTACTTGCACTCTTCGTCAGAGTGTCCACTACCACAAAAATAGAATCATGCCTCATTTCCATTAGTGGAAATCCAACTATAAATTAAATTGAAATTACCTCCCATTTTTATTATGGAATAACGTGTGGCTATAAAAATCATGTTGGATGTCTATGTTCATCCTTCACTTGCTGAAATTCTATATAGCTCTCCACATAACTAACTATGTCTGCTTTTATTCCCTTCTAGAAGAATAAAGGCTTAAGGTTAGCCTTCATCTTCATGACTCCCAGATGAGCCATGTACATTTCTCGATCACTTAACTTAAGATAAAATTTCTTAATTCTTCATTAGGTGGTATGTAAATTCTTCCGTTAAATCTAAACAATCCATCGTTGTCTAAATAATAATGTTCAAAATTTGGTACCATCATGGTATCTCTTCCAATATTATCCTTAACTTCTTTATACCACTCATTGTCTATATGTAAAGTTATAATTTTTTCTCGAAGATTTGTCTTAAGAGGTATTACCGAGAATATGCGTGGTCTCTGACTCAACGCATCTTCCACTCTGTTCACCATTCCTTTGATGTAAGTAATCTCAAAGTCATATTTGCTAATTGATTCTGACCAACACCTTTGTCATGCGTTCAAGTCATATGTTGCAATCCACAGTGGTCTCTTTAATTCAAATTTTTGTCCAATCAGATAATCTCTCCAAACTCTCAAGGAATATACAATCGCTAATGACTCCATATCATGCATTGCGTAGTTCTCTTTATTCTTTCTCAATTTCCTTGAGATATAAGTGATCACTTGACCATATTGCATCAAAACTTTTCCTAAACCTTCTTTGGATGTGTCTGTGCATACCGATAATTCATTGTCCATGTCAAGGAATTTCAGTATTGGTGTTGTCGTCAACAACTCGTTAAGTTTTTGAAATGCTTCAGCACATTTCTTTCTCCAAATGAACTTCTTGTTTTTCTTTTGCAATTTTGTGATCGGATTTTCTATGTTTGAAAATCCTTCGATGAATCATCGGTAATATCCTGCTAAACCCATAAATCTACATACTTCTTGTACATTTTTTGGTGCTATCCATTCCATAATAGCCTCTACTTTCGTTGCATCCACAATGATACCTTCACCAGATATGATATGTCCCAAGTAATGAATCTTTGATTGGCAAAAAGAACATTTCAATATTTCTCGTACAATTTGTTTTCTCATAGACACTGTTGGACCAATATTAAATGTTCCTCATGCTCTTCTTTCATCCAAGAATAAATCAGTATGCTATCAATAGATACGTGAACAAACTTGTTCAAGTATTCACAAAATACCCCATTCATCAAACTCATGAATACCCACGGGGTGTTCATCAATCCGAATGGTAAAACTAGAAACTCATAGTGTTTGAATCTAGTATTAAAAGTGGTCTTAGGGATATCTTTTTCTGTAATCCATAATTGGTGATATCCTAATCGCAAATCAATCTTCGAAAACACTGTCGCTCCCTTCATCTAATCAAACAGATCATCTATATAGATGGATGTTTTTCCATAGATATTTTCCGCTATATAGATTAATGTTTTTCACTATATAGACAGATGTGTGTCACTATATAGATGAAATGTTGTTGCTATATAGACGAATGTTTGTAAAAAATAAAAAAATAATAATACAACAATTCTTATCATTTGTGTTTTTCCATGTACTTACATCACTATATAAACGAATGTTTGTAAAAAAAAGAATATATTATTCAGGAACACAAACGAATGGCACATGGCATCCATTTTTAATGGATATTTCCATGATGAGTTCTTCTTTGTCGATATAGCAACGAAAAAACATCCACAAAAAATAAAACCCGATTTCATGGCAAGTGCAATGAATAAGTGTTTCAATAGCAACGAAAAAGCATTACAAATTTGGTTATATTTAATAGTGTGGCATACAACCATATTACTTCATAGTCATGGTTGTAATTCCTATATGCATATTCCATACCTTGAAGTATTTAAGACTATCATGATCTGTTTTGACCTTGAAGTGCCTACCTATTAGGTAAGGATGTCATTTCTTCAATGCATGTAGTATTGTCATCATTTCCTTCTCATAAATGGGTTTGTGTAAGTCCTTTCCCTTGAGTGGTCGACTTTCAAAATCCAGGGGCCTTCCTTCTTGCA
>JASDQU010222311.1:7073-17733 GCA_032191745.1 Picea mariana
AGGCAAGGGTAGCATGGTTTGTGCTTATCTCGGTCTTCAACAGGAGGGGTTTTAGTTTGCTCACTCGGATTATTATTTTTACTCTCCTTATTCTTGCCTCTCCCTTTCTTGGATTAATTTTTACCGATCGATGTAGATTAAACAATGTTCACTTCAGAGGTTTTACCGGTGGGAGGAGTAGGAGACGGAGCACTTTGAACATTAGAAGAATTGGATTTAGGGGTTGTAGTTGAAATGGAATGTGAGTGGGTATGAGCGGTACCAATCACACCATCAGCTGCATGCGAGGCAGCTGGAGCAGTTGAAGTGCTGGAAGTAGCAGGACGAGGTAGTTCAGGTAGTAAATCATAGAGTGTTCCCTTTTGCGAATAAACGAGATCAAGATACTGAGCGCGACTTATAGCCTGCTCCTCTGTAGCAACACCACCCATAGCAATGTCTTTACCAGTTTCATTCACGAAAGATTTTGTAAACCATTCTGCTAGTAACTGATCAGGGAGTTCAAGTTTGATGAGATGTCGTCTCCTTCGCCACTTATGAATATGATCTGAGATATGAGTGCCTTTAGTTTGTTTGAAAGAGGTCAAGATCTCAGTCCCAGTATCGTAACAGATCGGTAACTGGTAATGTGTCAGAAAATCCATAGCTAAGGTGTTGAAATCAGAAAAGAAACCTCGTGGCAATTCAATATACCACTTCACAGCCGAACTGGTAAGGGTTCGTTGAAAAAGAAGTAGACGAATGGAGTCATCCATCAGTGAGTTTGACGAACACCATAAATGAAAAGTCATGACATGATTATTTGGGTCCTCTCCCTCTTTTCCATCGAATTTCGGAATATCCGATGGGAGCTTAGCAGGAATAGTAGGCCATTGGGGAGAGTGACGAATAGAATCATTTAGAATCCTAGACAAATCTGGCAAATCCAAGGTAGCAAGAAAAGTTAACTGTCGATTTACGTGCGGGTACTGATGAATTTGGGGTGGAAGTCTTGTTGGAAGACCAGTAGGACCATAAGCAGACTGTCCGTAGAGGGAAGACCCTGGCTGATTCGGTGGTGGCCGGATAGGGTAGTAGCCCCAAGGATTGTAACCTTGAGTTTGAGTAGGGACCTAAGGTTGAGTAGTTTGATCCGAACCCCAAATAGGATTAGTTACACCCGGATATGGTTGGCCTGCAGGAGGGACAATTGTCTGCCCCCCAACATTTTGAGGAAAGTTTTGTAAAAGATGATTCCAATACTGGGCCAATTCAGGAGGTATATTTTGTCCAAAAGGGGAGGTTGGTCCCCCTACAATAGGTATAGTTCCACCCGGAAGTTGTGTACCGACTGTAGGTTGCGTGGTAACTGTGTTGTGTCCAGGAAAAGGAAAAGGAACCGTACCACCCTATCCACCAATAGGAATCTGCAAGTTTGGTGCAATAGTCGGGATAGTGCCACTAGGATTAGGATTTCCAGTAGGAAATTGAGGGAGTGTCAGGATAAAACCGGGAATAGGATGCCCAAGAAACAGAGGACTACCTAGAGAACCGACTGGGGTTTACGGAGGTGTTGGATTGGAAGCATTCAACAAAGAATTCAATGCATGGTAACCGGGTGGTAACGTTGGGATGACATCAGGTGTTCTCTAGGTGTTGATAGGAGCAAGAGTAGTTGCAGGAATTTCAGTTTGGACACTTGTAGTATTCACGAGATGGGCCATCTCGGGAGGGAGAACAAAGTGATAAGTGCTAGTCTCTGGTGAATTTTCTGTCTCAGGAGACACAGGAGGGTTGATTTCGTAGACAGGAGGTGACTCAGTACCAAAAAGGACTCGTTGGAAATCACCTGACCAAAAAGGATCTTGGCCTACTAGACTGTGAGAAGGCCCAACGGTTGATTCAGAAGATGTAACAACAACTTCTTCAGGAGGATTTAATCGCACAAAAGGTCGTTCACCATGGTGGATGCAATAGTCCTCTCTAGTATTGTGAATTCAAAAATATTCTAGAGAATTAGTGCATTCTACCCATGGAGGTGGTGTAGAAACGTCTTGGACTTCACTCTGATGAGGGGAACCTTCAGGGGTACCCTCAGGTGTCACCGTAGTCAAGGGTTGTGAAATGTTCGGATGTTCTAGAGATAAACCTTGCATTCTACGGGAACGTCGTGGGGGAGCAATTGTAAACGAATGACAAGCTACGCGAAGAAAATCCTATGGTCAACTTCAAGAAACAAAAAACACACACTAGAAAACAAAATCTAGAAGCAATCACCAAGAAAACAATACCTTCTAATATCGAGGCCACTAGTTGGTGATGAAATCCAACGTCGAAACAACGAGATGAGAAGGGGTGGGGCTAAGGTGGAAAATTTACGTTGATGACCTGCTTAATAGACTTACACCCTGGTGCAAGCTCCCACACATAATCGTGGGTATACCCTCCAAGGAGCCCGAGTGAGTTTGATCAACGTCAATTCTAGGTACTGTGAAGAATTTCTCCTCCACAGTCACCTTGGGTAAGAACCTAGAGAGATAGGCAACTAAGGTCACCACCAACAACAGTAAAGCCTGGGGGAATAGTCGTCAGTTCGATCCACACGCAAGGGCAGGGTATCTAGCCCGAAATCAACTCAAAAGGATTCCACTCATCATGGTGGGTATACCTCGGAGTGATCCCCGTAATACGTGCAATCTCTACATTGATGTCAACAAAGCAGGGTTAGTAACTCTGCCAACACCAATGCGACCTAGTGCTTGACCCTTGTGTTAGAAGGGCTTCCCAGGAGAGTATGCTGCAAATGGAATTTAACACTCCCTAACTCAAGATGCTATTGTGTGTTTTAATATTTTGGAGAGTGTATCTCTATTCCTACTCCAAAGCACTAGCCTAGCTAAATGTTGGTGTAAAAGAGCCCTAGAAAAGAGTT
The DNA here is from genome assembly GCA_032191745.1 of Picea mariana. Lineage (NCBI taxonomy): Eukaryota > Viridiplantae > Streptophyta > Pinopsida > Pinales > Pinaceae > Picea > Picea mariana. The sequence continues at coordinate 9,985 of JASDQU010222311.1, forward strand.
ACTAGATAAATTTTAAGATTACGCAATGTTTTTAAGAGTTGTTGTTTACTCAAAGGTAACGGAAGTGAAACTCATGTTGTGTGACTCTGACCCAAATAATGCAAGGATGATAATGAAATATGACTCGTTTCATTCCATGAATCCTATTTATGGGAAAGAGAGAAAATTTTCCAAATCAACTCAATACTAAAATGCAATGCACAATTTCCTTTCAGATGTCAATGCAAACAATCATTGAATAAAGGACAATCTCTATATGTCTTTTTCAAGTACTTCAATAAACTCTTAAAATTTGGTTTTTTTCAATGTTTTCTAAAAGAAACAAAAACAAAGTTTTTGAAAGAAAAGATTATTGTTCACTTTCCAAAAAGAATTCTCACTATATCAATGAGAAATCATAAAACCAAATCATAAAGAATCAATCAACAACAACCCAATCCCTTCTTTCAATGAAAGTAAAAACAAAAAGAAAACCAATGCATCTTCTCAATGCGAATGAAAACGTTCTTTCGAATCAACAAGCAAAAGAGAAAAATCAAACACCTAACTCCCAACCAATCACTGGTTCTCAGCCAATCAGACACATTCAACTCCAAAAGTCAGAGAGAATGAAATTGCCAATAAGAGCTAAGAAATGAAAGTCAAGCTACAAAAGACAAGAAACACCTTGAAACCCTAAACCAGTTTAAGCATGCAAACTAAAGCAAGAGATGTATCAATCAATGATCCAATAAGCCTATCAGAGGTGAATCAACTAATTTGAGAAGTCAAAAATCAAATTCAAAATTTTCAGAAATCTTGCTCGCAGGCAAGAAATGAACACAGTGCGAGAAGATAGGATTCTCGCAGGCCACCTTGAAGCAAGGTGCGAGGTGTTCGCACTGGACCCTATGTGCAGGGTGTGAACCTGACCAGTTCTCACAAGCTGCAGTTAAACGCAGTGCGAGAAGTCCTGAAGGTGATAAAATTTTTGAAAGTAAAAGCAAAATTGACAAAGGCTTATAAACCCAGGAGGTCTCTCAGGGTATCCTGAGGACTCAGAGATTGACAAGACAAGAGAAAAATGGAACTGGAGCAAATGGCCACAGAAAAAACAAAAAACCACCAAAAAATTGGGATATGTTCCCCAGTGGAGTTACCAATTTTGTTTCAGGATTAATCCGTAAGTGCAGACACAAACTGATCTCCCTAATCCACCTGGATCTAGAACAAAACGGGACAGAATAATACTCTTTCCCTAGATTTATACTATTGAATGAACTAGGAAGCAAGGATCATGTACATACCTTATGAACGCTTCCTTGGGTCTCTATTGTACCAATTTCGCTCCAATGCTCTTGCACCGTTAAGACCACAACAATACAAACCAATCGAAGTGAAGACAATTCAATATATTCAACAGCTAATCTATACATATGATCAAGGAGTTATGTAATAAAGTGACATTGGCTTTATGGGAAAGAGACATATTACTATATTAAATTGATAGAAAGTAAGATGTACAACCTGAGCCTTGATGCTGTAGGTCTCCTTTCGATGGCTCCTAGCTCTGACACACACACTTGCTCATGAATGAAGAAGATCAACCACTTTTGATAACCTTGCTGGTGTCTCTAGCTACTGTAGCATCAATCCTTCATACAAACTTGCACTAATTCTCCAATCAATCTCTTGCTAGTTTTCTTCTAACCTTTTCCATGAGAAATCCCCTCAATATAANCTTGCACTAATTCTCCAATCAATCTCTTGCTAGTTTTCTTCTAACCTTTTCCATGAGAAATCCCCTCAATATATAGGAGAGAATAGATTAGTTACTTGGATAGGAATGATCCCAAGATATCACGAAAACCAATACTTAGATAACCATTCGAAAGCCAACTCACCCTTCTAGAAGACTCCCTTCTAGAAGATTTGAGATTTTATCTTTTGCCTTCCTTTAGAAGATGTGCGCATCCTGATAGTTAGGTGCAGTGCGAACCCCTCACACCCTAGCTTAATGCAGACTACGAGAATCATGCATTCTCACAGTCAAATATATAAGTAGCCTGCGAACCTTCCTTAAAAATATGATTTATGGAAGCATACAAAAGTAACTTTTCTCAGGAAAGTGTTCTTAGTGAAGAGCTTGATTTTCCATCATCATTACATCATTATGACAAGGATGATTGGCTAGATTCCATGGATGAGGTCAATAGAGATGTGAAGACCACAGCCCAACAGTTTAGGCCTACCATCCAGGTTGAATACATTCCACTTCAACAGTTGGACTCACTGGCTGACAAAGAGTGGAATGCTTTATTGGCCACCAAGCCTAAGGTGCCTGATGTCAATGTTGTGTAAGAATTTGTTGCGGGGGCCTCAATTTTTGCAAGGAAATGGCAGGATAGGGTAGAAAAATATGAAAGTTTCTACAAGCAATCCCTTTCCATTGTACCAAAGTTGGGCCTTTCATTTGAAGGTGACCACAAAAAACAATAGAAGGTTGACTCGGGATGAGTCAAAGATTGTGGTCGGGCGGTGTTGGGCCCTTCATTTTGAATACTGCCAAGTTTTGCGGAACAATATAACACACCAACAGTGGATCCAAGTGGCAGAAAACAATGCACCAGTGTTCCAGTAGGGAAAATAGTCATTAGTTAGCTGAAAAAAGCAGTGGAAAGAGTCAGAACCTTCGATAAAATTCCCAAAATAAATGAAATCAAGAAAGCACAATGACATGATCAAGAAGAAAAGAAATGTCCATAGAAAAACTATAAAGCATAGAGCTATGTAATGGGTTTGGGTTGGTTGTTGTTTTTTTTGTTGGTTTTGGGTTTTTGTTGTTATTGAGCATTATTGATTCATTCTTCAGTTATGTCATTAAGTCTTTCTATATGTTTACTGCGATAAGCCATTGTAAAGGAGAGTTAGGCATGAAATGCAACTATGAATAAGTTGAGAGTTTATATCAGATCTCTCATGAATGAATCAATTGTATAAGTCTTGATAACGAAGGGAATAACTCCATGTATGATAAGTTTTTGATAAGATAATATATGTTGGATTACTCGGGTACCCAAAATGTGTCATTATGTGGATGAATGTATGGTTTCTTTCCTATGCAATATGTCCTATTCTACATAATTTTTATTTATGTTATTGTTTAAAAAAACTTCCTTGATGTTTGTTTTTACCTTAATGTTGTGCAACACATATTGTTCAATGATTTTACCAGTCTAAGACTTCTAATGTTATGATATATTTACATTTAAGTATGGGACTATATTGTATTGGGCTAGACTTGATGGTGTGTCCTCCTTAACTTTCTTTATCACAAAAGTCTCAACTGTAGTGTCCCCAAGGCCAAGCCCTGTTGCAAATCATGATATATGAAATGAATTGTAAACCTGTTCTATAGGCTGGTGAGCCATGTTTTGTATAACTGGTAGGCTTATGTGTTTGTTAGGCCAGGGAGCCTAAGTGTTGAATGCTAGGAGCCTGCTGATGTACTTGTATGCATGCATAATGATTAATAAAAATATAAACACCGTCAAGTGCAGACCGACCACGATGAATGAGTGAAGGGGGACTGAGTGTCCACGGAGTGGGCAAGGGATTAGGGGCTGGAAGGTGGGAAAAGGGGCTAAGTGTTGAGCCTAGGGGCTAAGCCTAGGGGGCTTAAGCCTGGGTATAATATTTTAATACTGTTTCCCAAAAGACATATGTATTTTATTTTTATCCTAAGTTCTTGGCAAGGGGAAAACATGCAAAAGGGATGCATGCTGTGGGAACGCATGCAGTTCCCAGGGTGACAAGTGTCAACCCTAGTGCATGCAAATATAATAGCCGAGATGAACCATGCGAGAGGGAGCGTCTCCATTCTACCCAACCATTTGAGCGTGAACTCATCCGATCTCTGCAAGAATACCCTGATACAACCCTGAAGGTGGTAAAAAGTCTGTGTTGATATGGGAGATAGCCGGTACATTCTCAGTCTGAGCAGTTGGAACTTGCGCGCAGGATCTTTGCACCCCTCGTACAATCCTGAAAGTGTGTGTATATTTTTTTCCCAATTGGTTGTTGCGGCCACGCAGTGCTGGACTGTGCATGGCATACTGGCCAGAGTAAGCTTTGTGTTGAGCTTGTGTATGACCTCTCTTTTGGTGAGGGAGGCGACTGTGGTTGGAAGAGGTAGGTTTTCAGGCCTGTGAGCAACTCTTCCCAGGTGAAAGAGTTTGCTGGGAAGTGGATTCTTCCAGAGAGTGCCCAGCACCAGCTACGGGCTCTGAGACTTCCCGATCCGGCCTGTTTCCAAGGCTCAGAGAGGGAGGTTAGCACCGATGGAGTGGGTGTGTGAAGGTGTATACTCCTGGACGAAACATGCATGTGGGGAATGAGAGTCTGGTAGTAGTGGGCGTAAGATGGCATCTTTGGGAAGAATCCTTCCAGATATTTATGTGTTGTTTTCCCTATAACCTCAGCCTAGCCTAGGATTCCTTACCTTGGGGTGGAGTTTAGTCCCAGCTCGGGGATGACCCACCATTGAGATGATGAGCAGTGTGGTCTAAGGCTAGGAGGTTCGTGGAAGGCCTACACTTGGTTGGTGGATTCCACTACTGTTACAAGATAAGTATTTAACTATGTTCTTATCACCTTTTGCATGACTGTGATACATAAATTATCATGATTTATGCTATGTATATGAATTACTGTTAGATGCTATGTATTGTTTAATCGTAGTAGTAAATTATATGTTTTACTCTGAGTTCAATGTATTTCTTTAATTGAATGCATGTGATTACATAATGTCTATACGCAGTATGTAAAAGTGCGTGTACAGATTGTTACATAGTGCGTTATAATCTCTGGGTAAGCAAATGGGTATGCTACAAATTGGTATCAGAGCACAAATGAACCCAGAGTGTCGAAATGGGTGTGATACAAATTGGTATTAGAGCGTGACTGAACCCAGAGTCTTGAAATGGGTGTGCTACAAATTGGTATCAGAGTGCGAATGAACCCAGAGTCTCAAAATGGGTGTGCTACAAATTGGTATCAGACGAAGGTTTCGATGCTGAGCCTAGATGGGCCAGTGGAGTGGTCGTTGGACTGAGAATGTGAAGGGAATTGGGCCTGGAATGGCCAATTTCGGACCTTGGTTTGTTCCAGTGTTTCAAGTAGTTGCTTGACCGCGCTTAGGAGCTCAGGAGGTTTAGTGGTGTAGTGAAACCGCAGCCGGTGTGGTCTATGGTCATGGGGAGATAGGTCTCTACACCAATGGTGTTAGAAATTTAGGATCTGTTTGGGAGGGAAGGCAAGCCCTCATGACTGTCAGATCTGGAAAAATGTGCGTAAGGAGTAAAATTCCTTTGGAAATGGCACAGAATGTTGAAATCGCGATACGTGAAATCCCGAATTAGTTAGAAACCGTCTGAGTCGTCAGATCTCGACCGGGAAAACTCGATAACCGTTGGATCTGTCGAGAGGTGTTTGAAGGTTGAAACCTTGGTGATTAAAGAAGAAAACCCAAAATAGATCTAGAACATCCGAAAGACGGAGGACAAGTGTCGTGAGATTTTCCATTTCGGGAAATCGGGAATCGCGATATCGGGAGTCCTGGTAACAAGGGATCGGGACTTTCCATGATGGAAAACCCCGGAACAGTCGTGTACCATCCGATTTGAGATGGCCATGTGTTGTGAGACTACCCATTTAGAGGACCGAGGATTCGGAAGTTTTGAGAACAAGAACTCGGACTTTCCTTCCTTGTGGTTGTATGTGATGTTTTCCCTGTAACCTCAGCCTGAGCCTAGATTCCTTGCCTTGGGTTGGAGCTTAGTCCCATCTCGGGGGTGACCCACTATTGAGATGATGAGCAGTGTGGTCTAAGGCTTGGAGGTTCGTGGAAGGCCTGCATTTGGTTGGTGAATTTCATCATTGTCACAAGATAAGTATCTAACTATGTTCTTATCACATTTTGGCATGACTATGTTGTATATATTATGTATCATGTTTCCCAATGTGTATATGAATTAATATGAAAAGCTAATTGCTTGCTGATTATGGCAGTAATTCATATGAATACTCTTTGTTGAATGTGTTTAATTGTTAAATGCATGTGGAGTATATACCAGACTGTATGTGTTATGTAAATCCAACGTAAGTGTGTACAGATTGTTACATAGTGCGTTAAAATCCTTGGTAAGAAAAAAGGTACACTACAAATTGGTATCAGAGCACGATTAAGCCCAGAGTTCCGAAATGGGTGTGCTACAAATTGGTATCAGAGCACGAGTAAGGCCAATGTTTCGAAATGGGTGTGCTACAAATTGGTATCAGAGCCAAGGTTTTGACACTGAGCCTCGATGGGCTAGTGGAGCGATCTTTGGACCGAGAATGCGAGGGGAAATTAGGTCTGGAAGGCCAATTTTAGACCCTGGTTTGCTCCAAAGTGTCAAGGAGTTGCTAGATGAGTTTTTAAGCTCAGGAGGTATAGCTGGTTATAAGTTTGATAAAAGAAGCATGAAAGCTTCTACTGCTATCAGATATTCAGGTAGTATAATTTTTAATGGCAGTCATACAGGTATGAGTTTTATCACTCTTTTTGCATAATTGTTGAAAGGAAATTATGGTAAGAATTTCCTTAGCCAGAGCTATGTTATTAAATCACATGATTATATTATTTGAATGCATACCACCGGATGTGGTAAAGGCTGTAGGCCTGTGTTAATTCAAATATTTTTATCTTCTGAATGCACACATCGACATAGTAGAATGTCATGTTAATTTGGTTATGGGGTAATAACCAAAGAATTAAAAGATAAGAACTTGTTACAAGAATGAATGCAAGAAAGCTAGTCATGTATGAGACCAGAACATGGTTGGATATGGAAAGGAACATATATGGAAAGATTATGAGCGATACCAGGTACCAGAAGCTTCCTACTTTTGAATAAGTTTGGGCTGCAACCTTTTTGCTAACACTAATGAATACCACAGAATTATATTCTTGGTGTAGTGTTCGGGTCAGAACGGAAGGCATCCAATTAATTGGAAAGATAATAGGAAGTGTATGGAGAATGTGGCAACACGTTGGCCAGAATTCCAACCCATGGATGGTGAGATACATGACTGATATATAGAGCATTATGTAATTCAATGCAAGGTGCACTGAATAAGAATGCATTGCGAATCACACTCATGCATAATAAGTGATATAATTGCATACTAAGTGCAATGGTTGAATATGTTTGGTAAGTAGATGCATATATATTATTGCATGGAAATAATTATGTTGATGGCCGAAATGTTGCTAACCCCTGAAATTGAGAACATTTTAGGAACTGCTAAACACTACAACAGGAAAGTTACAAGCCAGGTAGTCACAAGAATGGAGACTACATAAAATTTTATGTTCAGAAGATTGAAATAATGAACTTACTGTTGTTAACTGTGGACATGCATATGCATATAATGACGAGTCATTCTATTGGTCAAGTTGTTTGGTAATTGTGATTGAATTGCCAGGTGCAGAAATTCTAAGATTATTGCATAAGATGCTGTACCTATTGAATTATGATGTACAGAAAATACCGACAATTTGTTGGCAGCATGCAAGAAGAAGTCTTGCAGGAAAATTGTAGGCAGTTTTTTGCCCGTGGAAAAATCACAAGGATGATTGCATTCATAATGTGGCAAAAGCCAAGATGAATCATGAAATAGGATGTCATGTTTTGGGAATAAAAGCTGAATTTCCTTTCGAATTAATTG